>JWHW01057304.1:224395-237573 GCA_000931545.1 Papilio glaucus
CACCCTGAAGAAGGACCTCCGATAGGTCCGAAACTTGTCGGTACAAAATACAGAGGAAAAAAACGCGAACGTGAGTAAAGCCGTTTGTTATAATAAGTTAATAAAAGAGAGAGGAATGAGATTATCATTTAATTTATTTCTTTGACTTAAATTAAAGTTTATTTGATCATAATACATTATGGAAATGTAGTTTATATAAAACTAGCCCTAGGTAACGCCCTGGCTTTGCTCTGGTAAATAAGAAAGATAACTAAAAAATAAATATAGTTTATTTTACTCGCGGATAAGAGAGCTTTTAGTGAAAAAATTTTGGGTCCATTAGTCTTTATTCTGGACAAACAAACAATCAAATATTTTCTCTCTATAATATTATAAATAAGTATATAGACGATTAGAAGTTAACGTATCATCCTTACTTCCGCTACCATAATCGCTGCGCTTATGATAATGTTTTAGCCTTGAGTGAAGCCGGAAGGTGGCGACGTCTCTGCCGTGACCTGCTGTTTTATAAACTGCATTTTAATTACCGTTCCAATGTTGCCATACAGACATCATATCAAACAATGTTGCACTAGTCAAATAATACTATCTAGTATCGTTTTGTTTTTAAAATATAAGGAGGTCGAAATATGATAGTGTTTTCTTTTCGACCTTTATGTTATTTTATCTGTGCTTAACTGATTACAAAAATCTTTTTGTTTATTTGTAGAAGAGAATGAGAGTTAAAAAAATGTGTTGTTGGGAGTTTTAAAGAAGGAGATATAGGAAGTAAAACATGTATTTATTTGTACGCCGACATGAATGAAATGTTTGTTGCAAGAGTTTAGCTTTATAAATGTGATATGGTTTATAAATTCCTATTTTTATTTAATAACTAGTGATCCGTTTTCGGAATCTATATGCCACATATTACATACATAAATCGACTTTTATATACATAGATATGTACTTGTAAAAAACAAAAAATGTATCCCACGGGAACCGTACATTTTTTTGGGATAAAAAGTAGCTTATGTGCTATTCCAGACTATAATCTATCTCTGTGCCAAATTTCATCCAGATCCGTTCAGCTGTTTTTACGTGAAAGAGTAACAAACATCCATACATAAAAACTTTCGCACTTATAATATTAGTATAGACTTATACAAAAGGAGGACGATAACAGTTAAATAAATCATTTTTTAAGCTCAGTTATGGCAGAAAAAATGTATTTGAATATTATTTTTAGAACCAGAATAACTGTTGTTGTTAATCCATCTATCGACATGAAGCCTGAAAATGTCGAACTTGATCATAGATCATGGACCATATCCAAATGAAGGAGTCAATATAACTTTAAACTTTCGTGGTTTTTACTTATAACTCCCTTTTAGAAGGAGTCAATAGTTACCTCGTTCAGTCAATTAAAGTTATTCATAAACTTTAATTGACTGAACGAGGTAACTCAACAACATCCATTGCACGAATGGGTCGGCTCGACCGGTGAAATACCACGACCTCAGAGACAGGCGTCAAGTATTCTGCCGGAGGCCAAATCTAGTCATCTTCCCCTATCCATCCCTTTCTAATACTTGCTGGGATGGGAACTGGAAGAGGATTTCACAGCCAGGGTGTGGATAGGACAAGGAAGTATCCTTTATCCTTTTTATACCTCCTCTATTCCTCTCGTGTGTCTGTAGTGGAATAAGTCTCATGGTTCAGCGATAATCTAGCCTTTAAATAACAAATATGTATGCGTTTTGTCTGATGAGTGAGGTACCGGAGTTGTAATTCTACTCTTCGTGACCTTCCATCCCTTTTTAATCAGGAAAGGATGGGAAGAGGACGAGGCTTTGACTGGAGAGGAGATAAATAGGAGAAGGAAATATCCTTTAGTCTGTTTATCTTCTCTGTCCATTAAATGGATCGCGATCTCTTGAAGTTGGGTGGACCGCTTCCTCGTTTGTCAGCTTCTATTACAAAAAGAATACCAAACATTGTCTTCAGATGCGTGGTACCGGAGTGTGAGGCATACAACAGCAGTGACTACAGCCCCGCTTGGTTGGAGAATGCACTGCCGCTTGCTGGGAGAGAGAAGAGATGCTACAGTCGCACGCCACTGGATGACCAGCTGCCCTGCCAAGACGCTGCCTTCAGCGAGGAGTTGCGCTCCTGTGACCACTGGCTGTATGCTAACAAGGATACTATTGTTTCTGAGGTGAGAAGTTTAATAGAGTTAGGTGATGCATAGCTGGGCAAACTGGACTCAGGATATTTAGGAGACTACTGCCCTTCGTCTGGTGATTGAGGAGTTTGAGATCTCATTTTCATTCCATTTCCTTATTCTTATTACCGTTATTCTTTACGAAATGAAGAACCGCAACGCATTTGCAACAGATTTTCGTGTGTGGTTTAATATTGTGAGGTCACGCGTCAATGGATGCACACCCATGCGACACTTTTCGCTTCACTGATGGCCTCGGCCCAAATAATGAGACTAAATCATCAAAAGTAAACAATTTTATAACATACTAAATGTACCTGCCGTCGCCCGAGTTAATTTCAATGTTGCTTGTTAAGAAATATAGCCTATGTTTTGTTTACTATGTGTCTGGTAGTTTACCCAATACAAATAATAAATCTTTCCTGTTTATGTCACTATCTTTATTAACATATTAGCTTTGATACCTACATACATTAATAATATTATTTGTTTTATGTGTTTATATGTAGATGGCGTTTAAATCAATATTTGAAATCACACTTTGTCATTCTCATACTGAATAACGATTATTATTACTATTAAGTCTGTTAAACGATGATGACCTTATATAAAACACATTTAATTAGACAATTAAAAGTAAAAGAAATGATAGAAAACAATATTCTTGAATTAAATTGTTTGATTTACTTGTACATAAAGTTGAAGCTATGATTTTTTAAATGTCCTTTTGATTCTAAAAGTGATAGAAAAAAAAAACAAAAAAAAACATAAGGACTGCCGACAGAAGTGCAAAAGAGAAGGCGCGATAATAGTTCAAAAATAAACCTTTGTGCTCCAACAATAAGATTCAAAATTAAATACTAGAAAAAAACGTTTAACGCGGCTTAAGAAATTCGAATAAACTATTCCAAATTCAAATAAACATTGGTGACGCGTGTTGCGCATGTTGTTCACGCGAACATATAACATTTTCTCCTTCCAAATATCATGTACAAGAAGTTTTTACTTTAAAAATGCTGTCTAATACAAATATGACTTATCATATAACATTCATATACGTTTTATTATCGTTTATATTAGCTTAGCACGCTGGTATTTCCAGCGATCAAGGCTTACTGCATGACCTATTCTATTCATCTGGTTTGACCTCACTAGCAGTGTTCATTTCACTTGTTTTAAATTGAATACTAGTATTACTCGTTTTATTTTGAATACTAGTAATACTTGTTTTAAATTGAATACTAGTAATACTTGTTTTAAATTGAATAAGTTAAACTGTTTTCTTATTTTAATTTTTACAAGAAGTTTCCTAAATTAATATGCAATTAATGTTTTTAACTTTAACCTTATAATAACGTGCAAATTTGCATACACATAATTACCATTGTTTTCTCTTCGACTTTATATTTCCCTGTACATTTATTCTTTTGCTTGGTTTTACGTTTTTTTATATCTCATTTAATTTGCTTGGCGATTGTGGATTTTTTTAAATTTATATCTTTAATTTTTGATTTTCTTTTTTTTTCGTAAATTTTCAGTTCAACCTTGCGTGCCAGGAGTGGAAGCGTACTCTGGTTGGCACCATCCACAACATCGGTATGCTCGTGTCTCTGCCGATTCTCGGATACATATCCGATCGGTTAGTATTATATATGTTAAAGTGTTCCTATATATACACAAAATCTAATATTTAATATGATTTAATGAAACGATCATCTGAAAATACGGCCATGAACATTTGTAATACTACTCTACTGGTACAACCTTCGTACCAGATATTACAAGATTTATACGGACAGATCGAGCTTGACTCTCTCTTTGAATGACCAAATACACTTGACCCCTAGTATCGTCAACGGTGAGTTACACAAGGGCTCAGTCTTACTTGGTTTTTACGATTTAACAGATTTAGCTCGGATTGCCGATATATTAATTTACACATTATTTACCATATAATCTCTGTCCTGATCAAATGACAGTTGAAGGTATAGATGCCTTATGTCGATTCTTAGACCATAGACAAAAGCCTTTAGATTAACGATTCGTTAATATTTGATGAGCGACGAAATATTAGATTGATTTATAAAAAAAATCCTTTCTAACCATTGATGTGCAATGCTAATATTTAAAAAAAAATGCGGATTTAAATTTATAGTTAATGAATCAATTTTTAACTTTTAAATTTTAGATGGGGTCGCAAACGGGCGTTGGTGTTGAGCTGCACTCTGGTGGGCGCCATCGGGTCCCTCAAGGCGTTCTCCGTGTCGTACGAGATGTACGTGATCGTGGAGTTCCTGGAGACGGTTGCCGGCGCCAGCGCATTCCCCGCTGCGTATATCTTGAGTAAGTAAGCTATTAATTAAGTTATTAGTACAAGTAACTATTAAGAGAGTTAAGTATTTAGGTTGACTCATTAGATATGTTCCAAAACTATTCAATTATATAAAAAATTATATTATTTATTCTAATATAAAAAATACAATGTTTCATGCCTGTGCTGTGAGATTTGGCGGGGCAATAGGTTCAAAATTAACGCGAACAGTCAGGAATGGATTCAGAACCTCAAAAAACTATTGTACATGATAACTAAAATTATACTAGTTGGTTCAAAATTATACTACGCTTCCATGTTTTCCGTTGGGGGAAAGTCCGTCCGTGCGTCAGTCCATGGCGACTATTACACTATATAGATCATATTTTCATCGGAAATATAATTTTGTGGAAATTATCTAAAATTTTTTTAGCGTAAAATGTGTGGTATATCCATTGTTAACAATATTTAGGCTTTTATTTGGAACAAAGGATATATCTATATACTCTCCCGTTGTCTTTTTATCATCTAGTGTTGCTGTATGTACAGAAATTTTGATATCGTAAGGTAAAAACAAGTTGTTTGACCCGAGACAAAATGATGGTATTACTACGTAGTATAGTGACTTTACTATACTACAAAATGTGAAGTTATGGTAGTAGGTTAAAATAGTATAATTAAACAACGAAATCCAACCCTGGCGCGAACAGTCGTCATCGGTGCGTGCTTCAAAAACCGCGGGAACCGCTTTACGCGCGAATTGTGCTCTCCGCCAATCAGAGGCCGCGACGCAACATGACGCAGTCCCTTCTTATTGGTGCGTTGAGGATTGCGCATGCGTAAAATAGATATTTTCAAGATTCGTATCGAAACTCGAACGATGCGCTATTGTCGGCTTTTTAAATATAACGTTAGTTTTCACGCGATATAATATTGTGGTTTTAGAACTTTGGCAGGCTTTTTATTTAACTTTATATCAACAGTTCTGTGATAATTAAAAATATATCAGAAACTTATTTTAATTATTTACTGGAACATAAGTTTTCGTCCGACTTAACTTATTATTATGTTGTTTTATTAACTCTGACTCTTAGTTTCTCCTTTCTGTATATTTTTTTAACAAAGACACATGAGAACTCAAAGTGTAGCGTGTAGAATTCATAATGTTATGAATATAAAAGCAATAAAAACTAAGATTCTTTAAGATTTGAAAGAACAATGAAATAAAAGCAGCAAAACAAAATAAATATTTCAATTCGGAGAAGGATTTATTAAACATATTGCCTTTTGTCTGACATTGCATTTGATTACTTGTTACAATCAATCAGATATGTTGGCGTACCCACCCGGGCCGGGCCCACCTCCTGTGTTGTTAATCTTGTATTGAGATATCTGGAAACACGACGAAGACTCGATTTAAAACCAACTTTACGAAGGATTAAAATACCTCTGCTGGCTTTTAGCAATATGGGTTTTGGCTTTAAATATTTGTTGTATAGTCATACACAATCACGTCTTGTTAATGTAACCGAGGTAGACAGAGTTCAGTTTAGTTTATTTTGGGTCTTGGAAATATTTCTTATTTGTATTTATTGTTTTATTTTTCAGCGATCGAACTTTTGGGTCAAGACAAGCGTGTTCTCACCACAGCTTTTCTGGGTATTCTATTGGTACTTGGGGGCCTTAGTTTCGCCTTACTAGCAAAAACCTTCCAGTATTGGCGCACCTTTATACTGGTCGTTTATCCACCTTCCCTTCTCTTCCTTTCCTACATCTATCTATTGCCTGAGAGTATTCGTTGGCTGTTATCGCAGAACAGAAAAGAGGAAGCTATGGAGATAATAATGAAAGCCGCGAAGATGAATAATGTGACGTTGTCAGATGAAACGTTGAGGCAGTTGCAGTCAGAGAAGATGACGAAAACACCAGAAGAGAAGAAGGATTTGGAAGAAGAGAAGGGCCTGTGGATGCAAGTGATGCATTCACCCATTATAATGACTCGCCTCGCAATTTGTTCCTGGTGGTGGATCACCTGCACTTTCGTCTTCTACGGGCTGGCCATCAACTCGGTGTCCTTGGCTGGTGATAAGTACACCAACTACATGTTGGTGGTGAGCGTGGAGGTGATCGCGGTGGTAACCAACGCCCTGGTGCTGGACCGCATCGGCAGGAAGAGGACGTTGCTGGCCGCGTACGTGGTCTGCGGGATTTCTTGCGTGGCCATAACTTTCGTACCGAAAAGTGAGTAATGAACTCTATAGTGGAATTTCTATGGCTTTCATGATAGACCATAACCTTTAAATGAAAGCAAAAAGTTGCGGATCATCTGATATCAAGTGAACATCGCTAATCATAAACGTCCGCAAAAGGCAAGAAAAGGGATACGAGGTTGATCCTCGTTTGGATACTAAACAAAACAAATTTACAAACACTATCACGCTAGTCGGTCCTGTTGGCGCGGACGATTTGTGTCACTGTGTTCTTCTGAAAACTGGGAATAAGCCTATTATAGAACTAAGACTGCATATCATGGCTATACCACAAGTAAAAGCAATTTGAGGTACGAACGGTAAGAATATTATTCACGAATATAAAATGTTATGTTGCAGCGATGCCATGGTTGGTGACGCTGCTCTACCTCGTGGGCAAGATCGCCATCACACAGGCGTTCAGCGGCATCTACATGTACACGTCGGAGCTGTTCCCCACGCATGCGCGCCACTCGCTGCTCGGCTTCTGCTCCATGGTCGGCCGCATCGGTTCCATCATCGCGCCACAGATGCCGCTGCTGGTGAGTGTTCGTGAAGCAGATGCATTTACATAGATGGCGCTTTTTAAAAGCCACTCGCTGGTCGGCCTCTGCTCTATGATTAGCCGCATCGGTTCCATCATCGCGCCACAGATGCCGCTGCTGGTGAGTGTTCATGAAGCAGATGCATTTACATAGATGGCGCTTTTTAAAAGCCACTCGCTGGTCGGCCTCTGCTCTATGATTAGCCGCATCGGTTCCATCATCGCGCCACAGATGCCGCTACAAGTAAGTGTTAGTGAAGCAGATGCATTTACATAGATGACGCTTTTTCAAAAGCCACTCGCTGCTCGGCTTCTGCTTCATGGTCTGTCGCATCCACCCACCTTCACCTTAAGACATTCTAAACCAAAATGTGACTTTTGTGGCTAAACCTCACAAAACTTTCAGAATAATTCCACATTCTGCCGAAAATTAACAATGTAATTTTCGGCAGGCGATCTACGTAGACTGGCTGCCGTCCGTACTGTTCGGGGCGACAGCTCTAATCGCCGGTGGATTGATGCTCACCACACCGGAAACCCTCAACACCAGGCTGCCTGATACCATCCAGGAGGCGGAGCATATAGCAGCGGCGCCTCGCAACCAAACACCAGTATCTCATCCCCAACAAGATGTAGTCACTTCACGCTGCTAAAACCCACCGACACAAAGTAAATTATTGTGATATATAATGACAAATAGAATGTACATAGATATAGTGCAATAAACTCATAAAACATATAACATCAAAAAGCGTGTGGGAGAGATCGGGAGGTCGAAGCCGATAGATCTGACGGCTCGTAAGCTAAATCCAGTGCCAATAATAACATCTCATCCTGGATTAAAGATGCATTTAAACAAATGTTTACCGATTCTTTTTGAATGGGATTGTTGAAGCACATTCCATACATCAAAACGCCGGTGCTGAACAATGACTAATTTAAATTTATATTGTTTTCTTAACTTTCTTTTGATGTGTGTTTCGGTTATTTTGTTTATGTTTAATTATTAAATCAGTATGTTTGCTTCTGTTCCTATTTATACATGTATTTTATCTTCTGTATTGTTAAGTTCGTAGTTCTTACCAATTTGCAGGATTTTTTCAGTAAGTCAGAGTTGAAGATGATGTAAAGACAAAATACTGCGCACCGGTAAAAGGGTGTCGCAAACCATTAACCTTATACTTTGTTCCAAATCAAGATGGAAATTTTGTAAACAAATGATACATCTTACCTTTTACTCTACAATTCGTAAATTATCTTAGCTTTATCTATCAATGTTATATATTTTTATTTCACTTTATTTCACGATTTCCACAAAATTACAACATTTCGGATGAAGGAATAAAAAGTGTAATGGCCGCCATGTATGGTAAATGACGTTAGTTTGTTTACAAAATTTTCCTCCCGATAGGGAACAGACTATACATCCAATCGGATCAACACAGAAAAAATCCATAAATTCATTATTACTTATAAGAATGATTAGACTATAATTAGTGTAGGAATAGAAACCGATTAATGCAATATTTTGTACACTTAAATGGACGCAATGCATATTGTTTTGTATTTGACAATTCGTTATTTCTTAGTACATCCGAATACGTAACCTAACCTAAGTAACTGACATGTGACTTGTAAATAAACTGTTTAACCAATATTCTAAAGTATTTCTTTTCTGGGCATGTTAATATGTGAAACTAGAGATCCGCCCGGCTTTTCTCGGGTAGCCGTTTCCGAATCCATAGGAAACATCGCCTTTTATATACATTTTTCTGGGATAAAAAGTAGCCTATATGCTATTCCAGACTGTAATCTATTTCTGTGCTAAATTTCATCCAGATCCGTTAAGCCGTCTCTTCGTGAGAGAATAACAAACTGCCATACATTCATACAAACTTTTGCATTTATAATATTATTAGTAGGATTTATAACATTAGTAGGATTAGTAAGAAGTAATCAAAACCACGAGGAGCTTCACTATGAAGACTTTTGCTCAGCTTTTTGCAAAATAATCGTACCCTTCATAACCTTAAACCTTAAGTAGCGAACAGAGAAGAGGGCTATTTCATTTCTTTGCTAGAACACTAAACGCTATATGAATGGCTTTTAGGAAATTTGTTAATAGTAAGTTTCCATATTCATAAGCAAAAACGATGTCACTAATTTTGTCTGTCTGTTCAGTCTGTAGCAATATATTTATATTTTTAGAAAGTACGAAACTAATAAATTTGATTTCGCCATAGCCTTGAACGGTGTTTAGAAATAAATCGTAGGAGCCATCCGATTGGAATATTATCCAGACATTTCACAATTTCCGTATGAATGGCTGCCGGTATTATTTCTGTGGCTATCAAACGCATGGTACTTCGGAGCGCGACCCATATACCGCGGTGGAGACTAACTGATCGCACTGAACTAATTCATAGTATGTACTTCTTGAGTTGTTTACTATTTATTACTTCTAACAGCTCAGTAGTTTAGGAGACAGGCTGCGAAACGTAAAGTCATAAGTTAGAATCTGGCAGTTCTCGTTCTACTCTACTAGTTCCATCTACTAGTAAAAGCTGTGCTTATTTCGATACACTTTTCAATAATCCAAATCTGTTAGTTACTCACTTTACCCTTTGCAACATTTGGGTCTAATAAGCGACTTGTCACAAGTTTTGTATCAAGAACAAACGATCGGGTCAAAATATTCTAAAATGGCGATCACACATGATGACGCAGCGGAAGCAGAGCTTCCACAAAATGTATTGAGGATCGGGTAAAGATTGTGGTGTGTGAAGAATCTCTTGATGAGATGGCAAGGAACTGATCTCCATATGCGATCTTAGGGGATGGAGGACGATCATGATGGAGTCCGGTTAAAGGTGATAATTATTGCTTGCTTTCTATCAAACAAATGAATGGAATTGAATAATCAATGTTAAGAATCAATGTAGTAATCATACAATGGTGCTTGCAAATAGAACAAGAACACCATTGTATGGATTTTGTTTTATTTTATTGCGAGACGAATAGCATTTCATCAGTCAAATTATAAGGCTTACTAAATATGCCTTTTTCATTTTGCTTCCCACATTTCTGAAATCCATGATATAAGAATCTTATATAGGACTCTACGTCTTTATCAAATAAAAGGTATAAATAACAACATACAATACGATGAGGTTGCTATAATACCGTACAGCATGGTAACCCTGAGTAGTGATCGTAAAATCCACGAAACGGGCCGCGTTCCCGACTCGGCCAGATTTACTCCGCGCGGTCCGCCGCTCAGCCGCGTTGCTCGCACCGTACAAATATTGAACACCGACACATCACAACATCTCTACTCAATTACGATCAACGAAAAATATGAAGAGTTTGATGAGATAGCCAACATTCGTCAAGTGCGTCAAGTTTTTATTGGTTTATTGATGTAAAAAATAAAAAATTCAGAGCTAGTGAATATGGATACTCTTCATGGAAAATATAAAAAAATAGTTACCTTATTTGTGTGAGATTGATGTAATATGAAGATAAAACCGGAGGTAATAAATAACTCATGGGGTCTCTCAAGGTCATGATTAGGACCACAAGTATTAAATCTATACAGATATTTTCTATTAAGTGTATTTGGAAGCATTAAATAAATTGTAACTGCATTTGTTATTTGATAAAATTAAGAAGATTTTACTAATGAATAAAGTGAATTTACAAAATATACAGTGATGATAAAATAATGACGAATTCTATAAGATAAATAATTATTAACTGCTAAGTGAGTTCGCAAAATGTCGCGACGTGAGATGCGTGTTGAACGCGTGATGGAGTATCCGCCGCCGCCGCCCAGCAAATGTGCTAAGGTAAGGTACTTGTAGTAAACGAATTAAAAAGCTGTCAGTCTTTTTCAAATATTGCGGCAGATGACAATATTGTTTTCTAACAAGCTTTCGAAATCCTCAACGAAAGTTAAATCGATCTGTATAGATCCAAATTTATTTTATCCACATTTCTTGGTACGTGGAAAAACGTGAAATCATATTAACAACAAACTAAGAATAAAAAGTTAACATGTAATCAAGGAATCCAGTTTTTAGATTTCTAGAGTCAAAATTAAAATAAAAGATGAAAAAAAAAACAGTCAGTCAAGAATATAATACTTCCTTTTCTCTAAGACTAGTCGAGGAGAACTTTCACTTTTGGGTTTCTAGTGATGCGGCTTTACCCGAGTACCACTAATGATGTTGATCCGATCGTTACCAAACTTCACAGGATCTCCCGCTAGACCTATCCGAATTCCTCATGAAACTTTTTCGTAATCGGTCCAGCCGTTTCGGTGTCTATGGAGATCATATATACATTCATCGCCTTTTATGTATATAGACGATAAATTAGAAGAAGACGATACACCTACACAAAATAATGTTATTACTGTGCTTACGAGGATTTCAAAACTAAAATCAACAATATATTTTCGGTTACGGTTAAAACATGGTATCTCTGGTAAATCGGAACCCAGAAAAATTTGGACATTGCTAGACATAAATAACCCCAATGATAGAATATAAGATAAAACTCCAACTAATAATTATTAGCAAAAATTGATGAAAGTGAGCCAATAAATCAACACCGTCAATCTGTCACCAATTTTTAAAATAATCTTTGCAGACTGCAAACCCATTGGCAGTTCATTATTCACAGAAAACAAATGAATTGTGTTTTGGATGTGACAAATGAGTTAAATTTTTGACACGCTTTTCTTGGCTTAGTGTGTATTGTTCGCTTGTTCATTCAAACAATTTTTGACGTTGCACACTATCAAGGACCGTTGGTAATGCAATAGTTTAAATATTTTGTCACATCATCCTTACCAGGATTTGCAATTGAGAATGATGCCATCTAGGTGTTAAAATTATGAAACAATGCATACAATATATCTAATGGAACTTTCAGTTTTTAAAACTACTAATTATTTTTAATAGTTACTTCGTTTACCAGAATTTTTTATTGATAGCCATAAATCGATTCTATGAAGATTGAGAATTTCCATATTTTTGACATCGGAGGCAGAAAATAACTTCTATACTTCTACTTACTAATCTCCTGGTCTTGTGACCTGAATATTTTGACACTCTAAGACATATTCTATTATAATAAGATACGGCTCAGGTGCTGTACTACACGTGGAAGCTGTGCTCGCTGGTATTCTCGCACTTCGTGATGATCAGCCTGGTGGTAGCCTACTGCATCCTCGGCGCCGTCACCTTCGAGCGGCTAGAGGCGCAGCACGAGAGAGAGGTAGGACACTTTCCATTGTAGTTTTATATCAAACTATGACGTAGAATACTATGCTTATTCGCTATGGTTATATCACGTGATTCTTTTTAAACGTGACCATAAGTGGGCTCCAGTTTTTGTACCTACGGGTTTCTAGAAAATAATAGGATTGATTACATTAAACATAAATGAGAATTGTTAAGATGAATAAAAAGTTGCTACTATATAGTTCTTTTATGGAATAAGGTGGCAAACGAGCAAGCGGATCACCTGATGTCAGGTGAACGCTACCCATAGACATCCGCATAAAGCACATGTGCTGCAGATGCGTTGCCTACCTTTAATGGACAAAGGAGGACATATACAGGATTAAGGATATTTCCTTTTCCCCATTAACTCCTCCCCGTCCAATCCTCTTCCCGTTCCCATCCCATCCTTATGAGGAAAGGGTGGGAAGGGGTAGAGGACTGAAATTAGGCCTCCGGCACCTCACTCATCAGACGAAACGCAGAATGGTTCTACTTCATGCCTGTTTTCTGTGAGGTCGTGGTATTTCACCGGTCGAGCCGGCCCATTCGTGCAACAGATGTTGTTGTTGCGGGCTCTACC
>JWHW01057304.1:242430-261445 GCA_000931545.1 Papilio glaucus
GCGAGCAGCATGGCGTCGGGCGCGCGGCCGGGTCCGAACTTGCCGGTGCCGGTGAGCACGGAGTCGGGCGGCGGCGGGAAGGGGCCGCTGTTCTGGGCGCGTCCCGGCAGCAGCATGGGCCGCTCGTCCACAAGCTCGTTGAAGTACTCTGCCCGGTTGATAGCTGTTACATATTTTCTATCCAATTTAGGAATCAAAGAAAGGTAAAGTAAAATGTGCTTTACAATTTATCATCGAACAAAATCAAAGTAAGCCAGTCGCACCCGACCACTACCCAGTTCGGATACGTTTTGTATTTCATTTGAAACTTTACGGGTATCGATAAAAAATACAGTGCCTCAGTTGTTGAGTCGACAAGTCATTATTACCAATCATGATTTTAAAAATTGAGATATCGATTAATTGGTAATTTAATTCTTAAGCATTGTGGTGAGATGGTCGACAATATATTTTCTCACGAACTATTTGACTACTGTTATCTGATTTAAAAGACCATATTGAAAGTCAAAACAACATAATCTTTAGTAAAATATAAAGTGACCTATAAGTGTAAGATACGGCGTAATAAATTTATCACCTCCTCTGTTATTTGATCAGGACCTGTATTACACGTTATATGATATGTACATTGATAAATAACACGTGGGTTATCGAGCTATATCTGGGACCAACTTGCGTAACTCGTTAGGTATTCCAGGGATCAAGTTTTTGTGGACGTGAAATAGAACTCGAGTCATTCTGATGAACGTCAACAGAAACTTGACCCCAAGAATCCCTAACGGTTTGTTACGCAATGTATCAACCTAATTTGGTTTATACGATTTAACAGTTTTGGCCCCAGATTTAGCTGGGCGACCCAGTTGTGATTTATCAATGTAATATAATATAGGTCGTGATCAAATAACAGATGATGGGATAAATTTCTTATACCGTTTCTTAGACCATATGCAGCTATACAGTTTATGTTTATTGTGTTGTTATATTTTATTTTGTTGTTCAGCTGTGTTACTCTTTACCCCGAACGGTGTAATATCAATCGAATAGTAATAAATAACGGTAGTGAATAGTTAGTTACCCGAAGGACTGTAGTCACTGAAGCAGCACAGCTTCATGTTTGGGCCGCAGACACGCTGGAAATGAATATCGTTTTATTCTTCTACTAGTCTTCTATTGACTAAGAATATCTTTATAAAGGTATATTATTATATAGAAATTATAGTATAGAAAAGGTATTTTTATACAAAAAGCTCATATAAATATCACTAGCTATGGACCGAGCTCCGCTCTGCATTGTCTTTAATATGTAAGATCGTGTTTTTAAAGTATAGCGCCATCTAACAAAGATATGAGATATCAGAAAGTTAGCCCTTGATAACGTTCCAACAATAAATAATGCAAATACCTATCAAAAGATGGCGCATATTAATTATTTACAAATTTTATTACACGTTCTTATGGATAAAACACCTATATAAATAAATATAAAAATAAAAACCATATCTAAATACAAAGTATTAATGAAAATGAATTAGCCTGCTGTACACAACACTACGTAAATACCCGATACCCGACGATTTTTGTGTCCAAGCGACTTACGCACTATAAGTTCATAGATCT
Organism: Papilio glaucus; assembly: GCA_000931545.1. Lineage (NCBI taxonomy): Eukaryota > Metazoa > Arthropoda > Insecta > Lepidoptera > Papilionidae > Papilio > Papilio glaucus. Next base: position 244,048 of record JWHW01057304.1, read on the forward strand.
TCGTATACATGCTCACCTCGACACTGTGACTTTCATTAATTTTTTTTAAATACAAAACAGTTGTGGATTTTTATAATTTAAATTAAATTATTTTTATCTTTTTTCTTTTTAATTTTTTTGATTTACGATGTACTTTAAAAAATCTACAAAAACAACAGATATTCTAAAACACATCTTTATAAAATAGTGTTCCACCGGCTGCGGAGGCCTATAATTCAAGCAACCAGTGGTCAGGGTTACTGAGAGAAACTTTATCTAGAGAGGACTATACAATTACCATTTTTTGTTTAGCTTTTATTTAGTTTAAATTAAATTTATATTAACGATATCGATTAAATTGTGTATGTTTTAGAATTTAGGCAATACGCATCTGTTTGTCAAAATAAATCTTAGGTAAGTCCTCAAGTTTAAACTTACCGCATTGGTCAGACGTTGCACGCAGTCCCTCTTTTGTCTGCACATGCAACGATCCAGGGAGTCCAGTGTGCCGTCCGACTCGACCCTGAGGGAAACGAAGGTTTTCAAACACTGCTCACCACGATGAGTATCATATAATGATTAGAGCTTGTTCCACATCAAGTTAGAATTTTTGTAAAAAAACAAACGTCATTTACCATACATGGCGGCCATTACACTTTTTATACTTTCATCGGAAATATTGTAATTTTGTGGATTATTATGGGAATTGTGAGATAAGGTGGAGTTAAATTGTATAATATGGATAGCTAATGATGTAAGGTTTTTACAAATTTTAACATAAAAGGCAAGGTGTAATCTTTGTTTACAAAAATTTCATCTTGATGTGGAATAAACTGTACTCTCCTTTTGTTATATAATGTAGGTATTTCTCTGTCAGTTTGACATAGAAATACTCACATTGGTATATAGTCCACGAATAGAGATCAGTAGTGTGGGGGCATCCTTCCAGATGGACTGATTAACTCTATATGAAGGCAGGAAGTCCTTGGATGCGGTGCGCGGAGGACCGAATACTGTGGAAGGCCTATGTTCAACAGTGGACTGATACAACCTGATGACACAATTTGATTGGTAACAATCATACACTAACATTACTGTTTTTATTTCGTACGTCCACAGGAAACGGCGATAGCCTCATAGTTTAGGAGACGATCTACGAAGTGCATAGTTGTAAGATCAAATCCGCTAATTGTCTGCTGTCGTAAATTAATCCAAATAAACAAAGCTTAATTGGATAACTATTGCAAAAATTGACGATTTCTTGTGTTAATCCTTATTCACTTACACTGGTTTTTCGTATATTTGTTTCTCGGCGGACTTGAAGAGGTAGGTTACTTGTTGGCTCTTGTTGGGAGGTTTGACCGCGTCGCTGTAGTGACCGGCGCCCGGCTGGTAGTAGAAGCTCTGTGATGCCGCTTGGTCGATGAAGTCATTGGGCACCGCATTATTCGGAATGTTTCCTCTGAAATTACAAACAAAAATCACTGTATGTGACGCTCACCTTGAGTCAAATTTGGGTCTTGTAAGGTCAATGAAGAGCAATTATCTCTACAGCTTGAGGATAAAGGCGGGATTATTTATTTTTGCGTCATTTTAAATCTGATCTGATGAACATATATCCAAAAATATATTGTAGATAGCATGCATTATCATCATCTCCCTGCCCTATTCCCACTCATGTGGGGTCAGCACAGTATGATTGTAGTCCATACTGTATAGGTTTTGGCGGCCGTCCTGCCTGACGCCAACCCTCATCAGGAATAATTATTATTATTAACCTTTTGATGTAAGTTTCACTTTCATCAATAGGAACGAAACAATGTTGATCTTAATGTATTAATAATAAAATATAATACGTTTATGAATAAAAATTCTTTATCTGTTTATTATTATTGGGATCAATATGATTTTAATAATGTATTTCCTATTTCATTAAATTAAGTTGTATATATTATTGCAAACAGAATACAATACTCATTGTGTTCTGCAAGAAGCCAGTTCAATTACGAAGTATTGCAAGTATCGTAGCTCATCGACAAGTCAAGTTAAGCGCGAGTAGCTTGAAAATGAAACATTCATAAGATTCAATTGAGCTCTTACAATGTTAATAAATCAAAAGTTTCTTAATTTCATTTCGAGCAGGTTTCGAGTTAAAGGCCCTGGCACACGAGTGTAGTAATCATTGATTGGGACCAGCCAGTGGCCGGTAAACTGGGTATTTCCCAGTCGTAGACTAAAGTTGCATGACCGAGTATAGAGAGTAATATCTCGATCGCAACTTCGAATTAGTACAGGTCCGTTACTTTGCTGTATAATTCATTAATTTTAATTTCAATGTTGCAACTGCGTGATACATTTTTACGTTCCTATTTGGACACTATCTATTATTTGTCACCAAGTTATATGACTGTAACTAAAATAAACTCGATGGAATTAAAATTTAATTATTGCTATTGTCAATCTGATTCTTTTTTAAAACATTGAAATGGGTATGATTGTTCGTGTCTATGTTTTTTTCCACCACGTGGCCCTTTATGTTTCATAATCTGATACCAATCGAGAACATAAATCCATTATAATATTAGCAGGTTTAACACTGCAATATTTAAATACACCAGTGGTGTAAGCAGAGAGAGATAATGTAATACCAAACGCAACAGAAGATGATATTTGTGACACATCAACTAATATGGTATTTAGTAACAATACTAGTTCTTCATACTGACATTCCACTAGACGTTGAAAGAGAAAATGAGACAATAGCTATCGCAAATATTGTGTAAACTTACATCAATGAAATATACCATCATCATCTGGATGGGAGAATGATAATTTCTCAAGGAATCAACGGTTTTTCCAATAAATGTAAGGTAGACAAAGAATACGATGCTGTTGTTCAAAAGTTAATGAGGTCTCAGAATCGGATGTTATTGCGTAAGATTGGCCTCAAGATGATAACTGGGTCCTATTGTATCGAATGGAACAATACTGGTAATACCCACTTTGTAATTCTCGTGTCTAGGTTACAAGGTTTCGAAAGCGTCCGTTCGAAGTTGCGTGAGGTGACTTTTGGCGTGTAAAATAATTACAGTAATGATGATTAGGATCTAAGACAGTATAAATTATTGTGGGAGCTCGAAATACAATACAATTTTATTGGCGAGTTTCTCAAGCCGAATGGCCAAGGACTCTATAGGAGATCTCTAGGAAACCAAATGTCTGAGTCTTGATTTGTTTTCCGCTCTTTGTATTTGCAGTATTGTTAGAAGCGTAATTATTTTTATTTAGATCAACAATATGCATTGTACAAAAATGTTTATGAAACTATGATTGTAGTAGTAGAGTTAATGCCGTTAAGATGCGACCCTTAAGAAGTATGTTAGGCGTGACATTGAATGATAGGATTAAAAATAACATTATAAGGGAAAAGTGTGGCTTAAAAGAGGATGTTGTGACTATCTGATCGACTGGGGAAATCAAAATCCTGGTGAACTCGTATAATAGAAGTGTAGTAGAACCTATTTAGATTTTCCGAAGTTCATCAGTTATACCATGGACAAAATCTCCTAGAAAGAGTAAAACAGATAAAACTCCTCTGAAGTACTCCAATACTAAATCAAAAGAAATAGAGGAGTGGAGGATCTGAAGGTCTTCTTCTTTTAGGTCCTCTAAGAGAAAGGTAATCAACTGCATGCTTTTGTAGTTGAAGGAATACCCTAAGTTTGCAGTGATTTACATATGGTTTACCCTTTGTTCGTTTGTACCTTGCACCTTACAGGAGTATATACTAGTGACAATGAATTACCTGTTCGGTAGGAAGTTTTGATTACTGTTGATGGGTGGGTCGCCAAACTTGACTTTGGTGTCGATGCGAGCAGACCGCGCCGTTTTTTCCGGAAAGCGCCATTTCTCCGCCGAGCACACAGCTATTAAGGTGACCCACCAGTAAACACTACCTGTAACATATATAACATATATCTTTAGTATATGATTGAGCTCGGGCAATAACTTACACTCAACATATACAGAATTGTCGTAAAGTGATTTACCCTCTTTTGATTTCACTTCTGTGACAAAATAATTTAGTTCTGTTTCTTATTAACTAATGCTACTTCGATGCTTTGTATTTCTATACTGTATCCTTTCATACGGTTATATGTCTGGAAACTTCTTGCGTCATCTGTTTCACCCGGCGACCGAAAATCTTCTAAATTTTTAAGTAAGCAAGGACTTCAAGTGTTACTCATTATTTTGAGTTTTTGTACATGTTTCAAAACTACGAATAAGTCATTAAAATCAAACTAAATTGTTGCCATAAAAGAAGTTTGCTTTAATCTTTGCGTTTTGTTTTTAATTCCTTACCTACCTTGAATCATTTAAAACAAAATCTGAAGGTCGATTATTCTTTCTTTGCCTTAACGATACAAAAGTTATTGAGGAATATAATGATATAATCCCTTGTTTGAATGCAAATTTGTCTCGACCTGTAGCAACAAACCTTCAATCGACATTTGTGTGCAATGTAGTGGGCGTTTGTATCAAATTTAATGCAGATTTTCGAGGTCATTTTACGTTATATGGTGTTTTAAGGCTTATGTTTGACCTAACATTGAATATGAATTATTTTATTATACGTTAGAAAAGTAATAGACTAGACAGCAGGAACATTTTATAAGAAACAATTATTAATATGGCAGTTGTCGATGGTCAAATTGTATGTTGTGTATACCGTACGCAATTTTCATCCAGAGTATTTGAAATCAAAAGCTAGTACTGACAAATTAATTCTATAAATTATTATACCTTCTTTCATTGCGAGATATGATTGTTGTAAACAAACGTCATTTACCAAACATGGCGGCCACAACACTATTTTTACTTTCATCGGAAATGTAATTTCGTGGAAATCGTGAGATAAAGTGAAGTGAAATTATGTAATATGGATAGATAATGTTATAACGTAATATGAGAAAAAGTCGTTCTTCAAAAATATATTGGAATTTACGAATTTTAAGGAATTTTACCTTTGTTTACAAAAATCACATCTTGCTGTGATACAAGGTAATATTTTTGACGCCAATAGTAAAGAGTTTATTGCTGCAAATTTTAAAAATAAACCTCACGTACAGATAAATTACATAATGATAGTGGTCAAGTATTGGTTCATTCATTATAAAAAAGTTCAGTTACATTAAATCTAAAGAAATAACCTATGTTACAACATCAAGCGCAACAAGCGCTGCGAAACAAATCTAGGTTAGACACTGATAAAGATTGCATTGCTTAAAATGTTATATCATCAAGTTACTGGATTTTATTTCAAGTTTTAATGCTTAAAATTAGAATAAGGAGAAGGGAGAACTTATATAGATTGGTGACACTCCCCAATAAGCATGTATACGTAGATGTGTGGATGTAGAAGCGAGAGAGGTGTGTAAGGATCGCGCCAAATGGATGAAATCCATAATCGCTGCCTACTCCTCTGGGTTACGTGAGCGCATGATATAAATAAAGATAACCAAATAATTTTGTCTTTATTTTGATAACAATACAAAATATATTTGTAGTAAGTCGACAGGACGACATCGAAAGAAAAGACTGGATGGACCAGCATTATAAAATACTAAATCATAATAATACACTACAACTATTTATTATATTTATAATACTAAAAATTGGAATAAAATTGGTTCTCGACGCTTCGAGTACTTTACAGCGCTTATGGTCATGGGGAGGACTTAGTCAGACGTCCCAGTGTCAAAGTTGCTGGCGAAGTACCCACTAATCTTCCATTATTATTTCTGCCACGATCTATGCAGAATACGCTCGCGGTAGCTTGAGATTTTGCAGTTTTACGCTTGCTTTGGGATTTAATATTATCACCCCAAGCAGGTGGTAGTACCCAGCCATCTTCTCAATTCAAATTTAGTGCCAACAACTGGCCAAGTTCAGAATCAGGAACAGATATATAGAAAAGATAGATGTATGTCTGTATACACGTATAAGTAACGTGTAATTTTTAACCCGTGATCTCTAAATGTCTTTTCAAATCACACGCCTGAGTGTCTGTATTATTTTTTTAGTTTTTGCTGATAAAAATTGTACATTTTAATTGAATAATTCATTTTATTCCTGTATTTTGCCTGCATCTTTTGGTTACCTTAGCATTAAGTATGCGGTGACCGTGACCTCGCGACAGTGACGTTGCATCACGCAGCGTGTTATCAAAGGGGGTTATGTGAGAAAGTGGACTAATAATGTATATTATATATGTATTATGTGGGAATGGACGTGTGTGTTCCTATATTACCCTTTTTAGAAAAAATTAATTTATTAAAATTATCAAAAAGCAATTGTGGTTCAACGTTCCCATTTTGTTGTTGCATGTGAATAGTTGTAGGGGTAAAAGACCCCGTTGGGTTGAACATTCTTTAGAAAATATGTTACTATTATTCGTCTACATCTGTAATGATCCATATTTGATAATTGTAAGAATAAAAACCAGTGAAGCGGGCGTTCGCAGTTGCATATAATTGCGAACAGATTTAGTAAATGTTGTTTTTTTTTAATTTATAGCGAAAGAAAACATTACTGTTCACTTTATTATTTTATACCTTTTATAACTCCAAACAAATATCTTTTAGTAGAAGATAATAAAAGATTTAAAGGAATAAAAGGCAAGGTTCTGTACGATTTTCATTGATTACATTACCGTTTGGCAAACCTTGAGTCACATGGATAATGCTAAAAACATTCTCAGGGACATATATATGTACATAAATGTGCGCATGTCTGAGAATGTCACATATCTTGAGTTCACGGTAATGGAACCTTTGTTTGCTCTCAGCGGGAGTGGTTTGTGTGTGAATTTTGAAAATGGTATGCAATGTCACGATACTGAAGCTATTGATTCAATCACAAGGAATTTTTCGTAAACAATGGACTATGGATTGCTTACAAATTCAATTCTTCAGAGTATATATGTAAATGTTTAATGTTTATTGGATTTATTAGTGACTAAGGACGATTTCTTACTAGCTATACCCGGAATGCGTTGCAATGGTACGAAAAGCAAAATAAAAAAAACTTTTAAATTGTCTTAAAAAACAAAAAAGTTCTAATTATAGTATCCGTTGTTGTTTTTCATTTAACAACTAGATGGCGTTAAATCGTTAACGACAAAATTGCAAACCGTAAAGATGATAATGGGGCAAACTATTTAAACTATAGCATTATCGTCGATCATTGATAAGTGTGCAACGTTTCAAATTAATGCAACAATCTGAAGCAGTCCAAAAACACGTTTAAAGATTCCATTACAAAATAAACAAACAAACAAAAAACACACAAAGTCGCCAAGCTAATTAAAGCATGTTAAAAATTGTTTGATTGTATAATCTGCACAGTGTTTATGTTTAGATTACTATTTAGTTCATTCACAGTTTGCGTTCAGGAAAGAAATATAAGCTACCACCTTTTTTAAACACTTGTGGGTGGAGTAGGCAGATATAACGACTATTTTACGATTATCATCGATTTCATGAACTATGAAAGTTCTACTGGGATGTCTCCTGCCAACAGTCACTTACTTTAGGAATATCAAATTGTCTAGTGACAATCAAAAGTAATAGTGAGTAGCTATCGCTTTACACAGGCGCGTTCGGACATCTAACCCAGGAGCTACGGTATGGCTAGGTACGCTAACTGCTGAACAATAAGGTAGTCTAGAAAAAGGAAAAATGATTTCGTTTTTTTTTGAGACAAAAGTTGATGAAGAGAATTTCCGTTAGCGGATCGAAAAACAAAGCGGGTGTATTAATTTGGCGGAGCCATGTTGTGCCGTGGGACATAACAAGACGACACAGATCGTGGGACTTTCCTGGATTTGTTGTTGTAAACACGCGACGCGGGCGCTCCACTGCGATCTGTGGTGGAGTTTAGATGAGACATTTTTAAGAGGTATTTCCATTGATATTATATTGTATATACGTATTTCATGAAGTAAAATTCTTCGCAGTACACATTTAAAAGAGAGATGTCATTTATCTCCCTGTCCTTCTCCAACGTTATGTGGGGTCGGCACAGTGTGACCATACTATGTGGGTATTGGCTACAGTTTCTACGGTCGTCCGCTTACTGCTGATATATGCTGCATAAAATCTACAATGGCTTCATGTAAAGTAATTATTGTCTTTATATTATGTTTCTATAAACAAGCTATATATTTTGTAAAATAAAAAAACTCATGTTCTTCCGAACGCAAAATGAACGGAATTTAAACCGCATAACACCATCTGGCTCATATAAACCGGAAATTTCTATTTGATCTAGTTTTTAGGATTCAGTACTCAAAGGGTAAAATGGGACCCTATTACTAAGACGCCGCTGTCCGTCTGTCACCATTTTCACAGAAGATTTATTTCTGTTGCCGCTATAGCAACAAATACTAAAAAACAGAATAAAATAAATATGTAAGAGGGCTCTCATACAACAAACGTGATATTTTATAGATGGTGTGTATGGAACCCTTCGTGCGCGAGTTCGACTAGCACTTGGCGGGTTTTTAAATACTTTGACATTAAAATATTATCAAATCTACGTACAAAATAAGAAACTGACTGACATATTTTGACACACAGCCCAAAATACGAGGACTTGAAAGTTTTGATACTATTATTAGGATGCAAGTACTAAAAATGGATGAAAGTTTGCACGGACAAATATTTTTCCTTCGGCAGAATTATTTTAAAATTAACACAATTTAGATTATCTATTTCAGAATTTTAAAGAAATCATCTTTAAAGATCAATAGCATACATTAGACACACGTCACGCTTGTTTACCTGGCTAGAGATAGCATAGTGCTATCTGGACGAAGCCGGGGCGGGTTGTTAGGCATAAGCTAAAGGTTGTATTAGGGTATGGTTCACGATAACAGTCGAATGGATTTGAAGTCACGTTTAAACATATTACAGTATCTAAAACCAATATACTACTACATAATGACGTTGATTTCGTAGAACACATGGCTGTATACTTTGTACAATCCTCAATAAAATGCAATGCAATCCCGAATGCCATGAAAGATAACAGCGGCGTTCTGTAAGCCGAAGCGCAAGTAAGAATGTTGTTGTTTTTGTAACACACGCTCATGTTTGTGATCGAATCTCGAAATTTGAGATTGATATTATAAATTGCTGCAGTATTGTTATTAGTGCCTTATCCTACAAACAAGAATTTATCAATACAAATACAAAACAGATTGTTTTAATGTAATATAAGTTATCCATCATCACTAATGAGACATAAAGTTGATGATTTCAATGATGTTTTTCACTACAGTATAGCTGAGCCCGTGACTCCGTCCGTGTAGAATAGTGACATTGGGCAGCATTTTTAATTTATTCGGCCAACCCTTTTTTCGCATTCAAAACTAGCCTATGTCCTTCCTCAGGGTCTAAATTTCATTTAAATCGGTTTAGTAAAAAAAAATTTCCTTTTCCTATCCATCCCCTCCTCCATCAAAGAGACAGGAGAGCGAAGAGAAGAGGAAGCGGAATAGAAACGCAGAATACTTCACTTCTTACAGAAGACAGCTGTAAGAAGTACATGTACACTGATAAATCACGAGTAGATTGGCGTGATAAATATGGGGTCAACACTGTTAAATCACAAAAACCAAATGAGGTTGAACCCTTGCGTAACTCGCAGTTGGCGATACTGGGTGTCAAGTTTATGTTGTCGTACAACAGAATGTTAGACTCGAGTTCAGTATCTTAGACCATTATTGTATCTATAATTACAAAATATTTTAATGTATATGTATTTAAGGTACATGTAAATGAATGGGGCTATAGGTATAGTAGTGAGGAGTCAGAATGTGTCTATGAAGGCTCGCCTGGCTATACACAATGATGTACTAATCCCCACTTTAATGTATGGAAGTGAGAGCTGGGTTTGGCAGGAAAAGCATGCTAGTAGAGTTAATGCCGTTGAGATGCGATGCTTAAGAAGTATGTTAGGCGTGACATCGAATAATAGGATTAAAAATAGCGTTATAAGGGAAAAGTGCGGCTTAAAAGTGGATGTTGTAACTAGAATCGAGAAAGGAATGCTTCGGCGGCCGACGACGACGAGCATGTATGCGTAGATGTATGGATGTAGAAGCGAGAGAGGTGTGCCAGGATCGCGCCAAATGGAAATCTATAATCTTCGCCTACCTCTCTTGGTTACAGGCGTGAGGGCATATTTATTTATAGTAATTAACGCGGACGACGTCGCTGACCCATCTAGTGTACTATGCATTCACTTTTCTTATTTTTCCTTTCGTACTTACACAATAACCCGTACAATAGAGTTGGTTGTTTTTTTAACAATTGTTACTGAGAGAATTGGTCGATGGCTAGCAGTCACCATCACCCAGTCGGTTGACAGCTGCACCTCCTTAGTCTGACTGTGTTTGGTGTGGTCGGTAATATTAGGCAAATCTAATCCGAATTTGGGTAGCAATACAATTTATTTTGATTTTTTATCATTTTTCATAAAATTATGCAGATCATTAACGTGTTAAATCTAGTTTTGAACCGGTAGAAATTATTTAATATAAATTTCAGTTCAAAGTCAAGATTATAAGTTAGTAACACGCTTCAATGTTTCATTTTATTAATTAATTGTATAAAATAATATTTGCTAGTCTGAGTACAGTGTAAGTCTGTTGAAAAGTTTCGCAATGATACTTCAAGGCGCTCTGAGGCAACGCTGCCTTTTTGGAGAAGCCCAGCCCATATCGAAGTACCTAATTACTTTCAGCTTGTCTTACCACAATAAATGACCGTTAGGGATTTGTGTCATAGTACGAAATTTATAGGTTATGTGTATTAAATTTTAGTAAAAGCATCGATATATTAATATATATAATATGAATAATTAATTTCAAGCATTAAAAAAATCTTTTTAGATAACTTTAAAATTATTTGCCTTAATTTAATATTAAATGCTTAATATATTTATTTAATTAAATGTTACATTTACATACAACGATATAATAACATTATTCTCTTTTTATATTATAATTAAATTTAATTAAATTTATATACCACACAGTTAATAGACTTAAAAGAATACTTACCATAAAACATTTTTCAAAAAAATAAAGCACAGTTCACACACTAACTTATGTATGGGACGACGGTCCTTAACAGAATGCGCGCGCAACGTTACGCCTTATGGAATTGCTGCCTGCGTACTGGCGCACCACCACCGCCGACCACAATGGCAGCGGTATTACGCGGCCCTGGTAATTGTGCGCTCATAAGTTCTTTACAGATAACATCACCAACCTATTCCCTAAGAAATACCAGTATACACACTATTCATAGATTTACTATTAATCCGAGAAATACAATTGATTTATTGTTTGCGTAATTGTATGAAGACGTATATGTACATAATCTATTATATAATATACATATAAGCGTAATAATACCTAATACCTATGAGTTCGTCTAGCATTAACAATTTGAAATGTAAAAAAAATATTCCCTATTGTGTTGTGCCCTTGTGTTACTTAAAAAACCGTTTTAAATCATCAATATAATTGGAGCAGTGGTGGCTTAGTGGTTTAGGCCCCGACTTACGTACTGTAGGTCTGTTTGAACCCAGGCAGGCGCTTTACTTCGTGTTAATTTATTTCATCACCACTGCTCTAAAAACTGTGAAAACATCGTGAGGAAACCGACATGTCTTAGAACCAATAAATTCGAAGACATGTGACATCCATCAACCGGGTACAGACACTATCCTTTATCCCGAAAATAAAACTGTTCCCGAGGTACATACAATCTTCATTGCCTATATCGGTTGCCATGGTAACGTTACATGTTTTGATAACAATAACTTTTTGACACTTGTTACCTATTCGATAGGCCTAAGAAAAGATGAATGGATTGTGTGAAAGGTGACATGATCAAGAAGGGAGCGACGACTGAAATGACGGATGATCTATATGGAGTCAAAAACCAGACCGAAGCGGGAAAAGAAAAGGGAGATGATGCTGCCTATAGTTCGAGGAATCACTTTACAAATTCTAGCGTGGAAATACCTAGAACTATGAACTCAGGGTTGCTATGAGCTAGGTATATATGTAACGTAAATCTTTTATCATGATTTTCAACCCCATCAATAGTCGGAGTCATTTCAAACGTTTTCAAAACTTATCAAGGATCTATGACAATACAATAATTTGAATAGTTTGTCCCATTATCCTTACTTCTCTTCTTACTTCTGATCTTCAGGATTTGTGATTTTTTAAAGATTGAGAATAACGCCATCTAGGTTTAAAATTTAAATACCAATACTATACATATAATAAAAATGTAACTGATCGCTGTCTGTGCGGAAGATATTCGAAAAAAGTTATATATAGATATTATTAGAATGTTTGTCTGTTTGTGCGTTTGTTACCGCTAATCTCAGAAAAGGCTTAACCGGTTTGGGTACGGTTTTCACTATTGTATTGTGGTAAGCTTCACTTAACATTTAGTGTTTGTTTTATCTCAATCGGTTTATAAATAAAAAAGTTATATCAATTTAACTGTGCCACGGCCATACTGTGTCGACCCCACATACGCGGGAAAAGGGCAGGGAGATGATGATGGATTACGGTAATATCATTTGCAGGGCGGGTAAAACCGCGGGGCACACTAGTATGTAATAAACTTAATGTTTTAATCTTTGAAACTATTATTAAAAAAACTAACTCATTGGAAAAACTGGCAAGTAATTTTAGTAATGAAATGTTCGCTTTATTGTGAAATGTCTGAAGGTCTTCATAGTTGGAATCAAGCAATTAATTGTTGACTGTTGCACCGTAAAACATCGCCTTGGGGATTTCCTTTTATAATTATGTGACGAAAATGGAAAGCCTTGGTCAAAAGTACTTAATTTTCGCAATATCTGTCTTGACAGCCTCTATACACTATTATTTATATTCTGTTGTAAATGACGTTTAAACGTGTCCAGACAACGACGCGTAGGTTATAGTTGTTAATTTTTGACTGCTCTATGCATTCATTAATGTCTTTTTATTAATTTATAAAAACCTAATTTTTAACGTATCTACTGATTTTAAAATGCATCATAAATTTAGTAAAAATATTGTAATTTTATCCTCTCAATGGTATATAATGAAGAGAGTAAGTATATAAACAAAGAATTGCTTTGTTGTTTATGTATCTACTTTATAATTATAATTTTGTAAAGACGTGATGATAGATCTCTAAGAATTTGAAATCCTCAAGTATTGATCAAGATCAATGCATTTGTTAAAAATTAAATAATAATAAATAAAATAAAAAAATAAACAACAATTTTTTTATATTTGAGTCATGAAGAACCAAGATCATAGGTTAGAAACATTTTTAAAATGTAAATTTTTATAGTTTAAACAAAAACTAATTTTGTTGGTTTTACTTCCTTGACTAATTTATAAAAATTAACAAAAGACATGGGATATGCATCGGCCGGGAATCGAACCCGGGCCGCCCGCGTGGCAGGCGAGCATTCTACCACTGAACCACCGATGCTTGCAATGACACGATTGAAATAAAATAACAATTCAAATGTTAATGACGTCACATCAAATAGCGAAAGTGGAATGGCCAGCCATCACATTGGTATAGCGGCCGAGGAATTTGACCTAATGAGCTTGTGACGTAAGAGCTCCACATTGAGCGGTCACAGTTGGTTGGCTACAGTGATTTCTTAACTGTAACATAATACATCTTGTTCGGAGTACACGTAACATTTTTAATTTTGTAATCTATTAGTTTTACCAGTAAATCGTTGTAGCAATAGTGAAAATAGTTTAACATACGGCTTGGAAAGCATGAGGTCCATTATTTAACCGTAACTCCGAGGGGTAGGCAGGATCATGGATTTCCATTCGGCGCGATCCTAGCACACGCCCTTCTTTACTATGTCACTAATCTGACAACCGAAGAATGAAAGTTAATATATATCTGGTAAACCAGTATTGTAAAGAATTAAACCAAAAACATCCTTAAAGTTTTACCGGCTTTTAATGCTAAACAAAAATGTTTGTGACATGTATTTTTATTATGAAAAAATGGTACCTATTAAATGCACAAAGACCCAAACGAAAATTAATATATATTTTTTATTAAATAATTTTACAGATTGTGGCAGTTGTGCAAGCGTGTTCGAAATTACTTTAAAGTTTAGTTTAAATTTGTATGATTATGATAAAAATATACTTAAGGTCTATTCTAACTAAATATAAGCTGGGTAATGAGTTTTGTTTCTTTTAGGGTACGGACACATCGCACCCAAAACGCAGACGGGCAAAGTGGTGACCATCTTCTACGCCATCCTCGGCATCCCGCTGATGCTCCTCTGCCTTTCCAACATCGGAGATGTGATGGCGTCATCATTCAGGTATCCGATGTTAACTTACTAAACTTTTTTTTAATAAGTAACTTTATTTTGTAAGTTAGTAAAAAGTTGTTGTAATACTTGACTCGTTTATCTGACATAAGTGTTTACTCTAACCTAACAGTAAGAAACTCATAGTAATTATTTAATAATATATAATAATCTTGAACTCATTATGAAGAAAATAAAAATAATTAACGAATATTTATAAAATAATAAAAAAAATATCTGTTTGTCACTTTGTTTTCATAGTGATATACGAATTTAAAATATATTTTTGAAAAACGCCTTCTAGTAAATGTATAGCAATATACACTACATTTAAGATTTGCTAATAACATTGTATTTTATTCTTACATCATCATTTACATAAAGTATAAATCTGTGCCTGTATTTACATTTTTGTACATAAAATTATTCTTATTTAAAACTCGCTTTAAAGAGAATGTTAGACTTTTAGACCAGTCAATTGAAATATGAACTGATCGGCCCCTTCCAGTGTTCTTTTTCAATGACTCGCTGTGGACTTCCAATGGTAACATAGATGGAAACTTTAATAAAAATAATAATTTTAGGTTTTTGTACTGGCGAGTCTGCTGCTATGTTTGCACGAGGCCACCAAAACGAAGTCGTCGACATCACCATCCCTCAGCAAGGTAAGATCACTTTAATGCTAAAAATACTTTGATCCTTTGATCACGTCTTGATCAAACTATACAAGTGTAAGGTAACCTTAAAACGCCTCACATTTTTGTTGATTATTCATTTGAGACATTTACTTATAGCATTTTGCTATTTCTATTGGACAGGCGCTCGATGCGCGCGAGTCGGCGCCGGCGTCCCGTGGAGCGTGCGCACTCCGACACCGACTTCAGGTCAGATTAATGCTCAATAAATTCCCAATATAAATAATACGTGTTAGATTATTAATGATTGTATTTGACAAGCAGGTACCGTGACAGCGGCTACAGCAGCGGTAGGATGAAGCGCACTCGACCGCCGTCTACGACTCTACCCTCGCGTACACGGTCACAACCGCCGCCGCCAAGAACACAAGGTACAATAACTGGTACAACTTTGGTCGAAAACCCTGGCAATATCGAAGAATTTATCATTTCATGATGTGGCCGACTATTTCATGAAATGATCGTATTACATGAAATGGAAAATACCGCAGGTACTTTATGATGTCGAGCACCTTTTTTTTTAAAAGGATGAAGGACGCAAGCGTTTCACCTAATGCTAAGCGATCACTACTCGTAGACATCCCAACAACCAGATAAATTGCAGATGTTGTGTTTACCTTTATGTCAAGGTATCAGCATCTCGCGTGTTAGAGGAAACACAGAAGAAGAACAAAATACATATACTTAACGTCTTCCTCAGTCGAGCCAGTCTATTCCTGCACTGGCTGTCGCTACTGTGGAGCTCTACGAATGTTGTGGCGTCAGTTTAAGGACGATGCTCTTCAGGAAGTAACTCATGAGCGAGCAACGTTCCTTACATTTTCATTCCTTCTTAATTTTTAGGTCGGGACTTGGAGGCGGGAGACCGCTCGCCGGCGCGCTATGAGCGATACAATCGCGATGCTCATCAAGTAGACGTCGGTGAGGAATAACTTTGAATACAATCAAATCTTTGTTCCTATACAACGTGACAGCAGGAGTTTCTTAGCCGAAATTATTATCGGTAAGTGTGATGTACTAGTCAGTTTATTAAAAAATTATATGTATTTACAGAGAGTTTCCCAAAAATCTCACTGCCACTACAAGATTTGCAAGCGGCGTTAAGAGATCTGGAAGATCACCAGGTTAAAATAAATTCTAAAACGGAATTGCGAAGTAAATCTCTACCGCGACCGGCGAAGGCAAAGTCAGAGTTCGGGGCGAGAAGAGACTTGGATGATCAGCGTCATTATGATTTGGATGATGGTAATGATGTATATGAGATGCACGATCTCCACGACGTCGACTATGAGAACTTTAAAGAAAGAAGAGCCTTAGAACGTGAGAGAAGAAAGGAGATAGAGGAATACAGTTACCGCGACCGAGGTTACGATCCAGAGGATGAGGATTACGAAGTCGAACGCCCGAGGGTCAGAAGGACTGGTTATGATCGAAGGTGCATTATAATTTTTGTAATTTTTGAGTATTGTTGAAAAAAATTTATATTTCAAGCAAATTCGGTCTGTTGAAAAACCACTTGATTTAATATCTTTCGCCAAAAGCTGTTCCAATCTATTCGAATTTCCTATCACAGGAACTGTTCTAAGAAACTTTTTGGAAACAAAACAATAGATGCTGAGTTTCTTTCATTTATTATAAGATTTATTTTACCATTCTACGTTAATTCCTTTGCTCCAAACAATCACTTTGTTGAATCAACGATTGTCAATCAGCGTTGAGTCGCGTACATAAGTAGATATATCAAAGATCCACATCGTCTCTAAAATTCAATGCTTTTGTAAATAGCTTTTGTAGTTGTTTTTGGGTAGTAAAGTGTGTAAGCCATGCTAGTCATGAATTCCAAACTAATAGGTTATAATTGTAAGTGAAATAGGTAATGGAATAACATTTAATAATCTAAATATGACGTTAGGACGGATCGAGGTCGCTCAGAGTATTATGAGCGCGACATTGAAGATTATGATATAGAGAGACGACGCGACCGGCGCGCGCGCAGTGCTATTTATGACTGCGAAAGACGACGGGACGGTGGTGAACGTTGGAGGGGGGAAGATCGATGGAAAGGAGATGAGAGATGGGCGGCTGAAGACCATCGAACCTTTGACGAAAGACGCGCTGGGCCACGCCGTCTGCGCAGACTGTACACCGTCGATGATAGTGGAAGACCACGCAATGGTTACGTAAGTAAAAAGAACTAGAAAATTTCTGAATTTGTAAGAATTAAGACAATTGGCTAAGTTTTGAGTAGTTATTCCAATCGTAGAGTACGTGTAGATGTACTC
>JWHW01057304.1:261577-279376 GCA_000931545.1 Papilio glaucus
TATTGGTATTTCCTTAGCTGACGCTGATGATTGAAAAAATTACAAGTCTCGCGACGTAGTACTTCTGAAACAAAAACTCGTGTTAAACCGAACCAGTTTCTTTTTTTATAGTAGAAGGTGGCAAACGAGCGAGCGGGTCACCTGATGTTAAGTGACCGCTACCCATAGACATCCGCAAAGAAAATGAGTTGCAGATGCGTTGCCTACCTTTCATAGACAGAGGAGGTGATAGCGACAGGAAAAAGGATGTTTTCAAATCCTATCCATCCCCTCCACGTCCAATCCTCTTCCCCTTCACGTTCATCCTTGTATAGATGACATCTTTATATTCGTTATTTCTTCTATTTTATTCTACTAATTCTTGTGTGTAATATAGAAGGGAAATAATAGATTATACTTTCATAATTTTGGTCATGTCATGTCAATCAATGCTTCATTATTTTCAGACGCCGTCACCGGAGAGAGATGACTGGAGTGATGAGCTGCCCCCCGTGCGCCGCAGACCTCCTTCAGGTGCCTTATCGTAATTGTATTTAAAGCTTCCCAAGCGGCCAGGAGGCTTCTAAGAACAGTGCGCTTTATCAAACCCCTCATTTATTGACAAAAACTGGACGATGCTATCAATGAGAAAATAGTTAGTCCTGGATTGTTTTCACAGAATGTTAACGGCGAACCTGACGAGGAAGGATGCGCCTTACCAATAACAGTCCGCGCGACATTTGACTATCTCGGCAACGGAATTGCCTTTGTTCACACTGATAAAACAAGATTTACAAGACAAGACTTAAGCACAACCAATTATTCCCGAGGAGGGTTGGCGTCAGACAGCCGGCCAAAATCTATACAGTATGGACCACGTTCCTACTGTGCCGGACCCACATGAGTGCGAAAAGGACTGGCCAGATGATGATTTATAACTTGATATCTCGGCGCTGTAATATCGAAAAGCAGAACATGCATAATCATTTTTACTGAGATATTAATAAAATGAAATTTTAAGCATAAAAACTTTTTTCTCATTTTAAAAAAAGAATGTAATATTATGATCGTTTCAGCTTGGGGCTCTCGTCAATCTGACCTGTACGCCGCGGGGCCGGTGTCCGCAATACCACGAGATGAAGTAAGTTCCCTGCTATGTGTGCACATCATTTTTTTTAATATGTTACATGAGCAAAGCAGAATTAATATTAAGTCGGGTATAGGTTCACGCTTCTGTTGGTTTGTCGGTTTGTCAACATGACCGATTATTAATTTGAAGGGAGCCATAACCTGGTAAATTTATTGTGGTAATGTAATACGTATGAAATAAATTTATAGTCTTTATGGAAAACTTTGTCTTGTTTTTTTTATGTCATTACTGTAAATGAAATAGATTAAAACATGCTTTGCAGGTCTTTTGTTAAGACTAATCAACTCACAAGTTTTTTTTAAATATTGGTATTTACGTAATTTGTAATTTTTAAAGTAGAAGGTGGCAAATGACCAAGCGGTTCACCTAATTAATTGATCACTGCCATTGATCACTGCCCATAGGCATCTGCAACAAGCGAATGAGTTACAGATGCTTTGCCTACCTTCGATGGACAGAGGAGAGGATAAAAAGTTCCTTTTCCTATGCATCCCTGCAGTCCTTAGTCTTTAGTCCCTAGAAAAGGACATGGCTGAGAAAAGGACTAGAATGAAGCCACCTCACTCAAAAGTCTAAGTCTTCTTTGAGGTCCTTGTATTTCACCTGTCAAGCCGGGACATTCGTGCAACAGTTGGCGTGGTTGCGAACTCTACCAATGTTAAATTTACAAACAATATTTTTAACTATTTCAAGTAAACGTAAGCTTAGGGTAGGCGATGGTTACTACAATAGTGGAATAGCGGATTCGAACCCACATTATCTTTTGCAATCCGATCACTAAAGCGTTGTGTATTAAGTGATTAGTTAATTATAGTTGCTATTTAGTATTACCGTAGTGTCTCAAATACTGGAATGGATCTCATGAGATAACTACCGTATACAAACACGTAAGGCAGCTGCGGTGTGAACTTTCTCACACGCGTGCTTATAGTTTTACTTTGCCACCAAAAATACAAGTCTCGTTACTTGAGAACATAAATCATCTTGTTAAATTAGCACAATAATATTTATTTAATGCCGTTGTAGTCCAGTTAGTCGGTGGCTTAGGAAAAAACAGCTATCCGCGGTCTACCACTTGACACTGGCCCAATCCACTAAGGGAGAGCCATATAAAAAACATCTGCGGTCTACCTTCCATAGATACGATTTGAGGTGTCTAGTTTTGGAACCACAAGTGACAGGTAAACAGTATAGATAAAAAGTTCCCAATTTTATCCGATTTCAGATAAAGCCTGTGCCGATCTGGCTGTGTGTGTTCCTGGTGGCGTCCTACATCGTCGCGGGCACGTTCCTATTCAAGCGGTGGGAGGGATGGGCCTACCTCGACGCGGCATACTTCTGCTTCATCACCCTCACCACCATCGGCTTCGGGGATTTCGTTCCAGCTCAGGTGAGGAAGCCTATTTGTTTATAATGAAACATTATTGAAACAGGTAGATCTACAGCCGTTGCATAAATGGAACGACTAGATCGGGAATGTACCACGACCAGGCAGAAGGTAGTCGTGATATGTCTGACGAGTGAGATGTCGAAGGCCTAATCCCTTTTCTTATCATACCTTCTCTACCCCACACAAAGTCTGGTAACATCTGCAACTTATATTATTGTTGCGGATGTCTACGGGTTGTTGTCAATTAAATCAAGCGCACCGCTTGCTTGTTTGTCAAAAAATAACAATTGGCAATAAGAAAATAAAAGAAATGGCAACATTTTTTTAAATGAATATTCTAGCGTTCAACCATGATCTTACCTGATTTACTCCTCGCAATATCTAATTTAAAGCAGCAAATAGAGAGAGAGAGACTAGGTGAAGTTCTTCTGAATTTCCACCTCTCCTCAGCTTCTTATTCAATTGATGTGATGAGATTGACGATGGTAATAAATTTATTTGCCTCGCTCAGGGTCGAGAAGGAGAGGCGGCAGATGCGGTGCACTCCATCGCTCTGTGCTCGCTGTACCTGCTGTTCGGGATAGCTCTCCTGGCTATGTCTTTCAACCTCGTGCAGGAGGAGGTCCGCGCACACGTGGCTGCAGTTGCCACCCGTCTCGGCATCATCAAGCCTCGTGATCCTCCGGACCATGATTATTGACCGTTCTTTCTTCTGGCCAATACGATATGACATATAAAACCGCATTATGTAGGGAAATTTCTAAGAAGGTCGCGCTGTCCTCCGATGGGTTAGTGTCAGTTCTTATACATAACTTCTGGAATGTTTACAGCGCTGCCAAATATGTCAATTCGACGTTGCGACTGAGATTGGTTAGGGATCAAGAATTGTTTCGTAACATTTTTATAGGTTACTACCCAATTGTCACCGGCTAATCGCTGGAGATGGTTTGATCTCCTACAATTTTGCTTGCGGGAATGGTATGAAAATTCTTAACGAAAAATAGTATATAAGAAATTGAACATAAAAAAGAATGTACATAAATGAGTGCGTGTTACTTTCTTATTTATTTAGGTAAATAGTTCACAAGTACAATGTCATCATAGGTATGGGTAAACTAGAATTACATTGTAACCTTTATAATACATTACATCAGTTTTTACTTTGGTTTTGTAAATAATAAAATTGTTGTGTATTCCATTTGTTTTTTATTTCTCGTTAGTTTATAATTGGTTTATAATTTGGTTTGATAAGTGTATATATTTCTTACCCAAGTCCCAGTGAGTTCCAGGATTCTAGTGAACTTGAATAATTGTCCTCCAGTAAAGATATACTTGTTATATGTATAATTCATTCATTGCTGTTGCTGAAAACAGACAATAATTGTCGTACGATGTATCAAATGCACATGTCTCTTATGTTTTTTTTGAGCAGTTGTGGCTCAGTGTTTTGGGCTCGATTTATGTTCTGTAGGTCGCGGGTTCGAACCCAGGCAGGCACTTTACTTTTGTGTAATTTATTTCATCACCACTGCTCCAAAAACCGTGAAGGAAAGCATCGTGAGAAAACCATGCCTTAGAACCATTAAATTCGAAGACATGTGTCATCCACCAACCCGCACTGGGCCAGCGTGGTGGATTACGGCCCCTTCCCTCTCTTGGAAAGGAAGCCTGCGCCCCTGCAGTGGGAAAACATACCTCAGCTGTAGACCGAGCTTCGATCTGCGTCGTCATCTGTCAAAGTATCGTCCTCTTTCTTTCAATAGATATTTAGTATTCGAATGATGAAATCTAACGTTATCTCGCAGAAAACAGGTTTCAGGAAGTAGTTTAATTTAACATCTACTGACGGCGATGGCGAAGAGATGGCTCTGAACATGACGTCTTTTTTGATGATAACGTCTTTATTGATATTAGCGATTTCACTTGTTAGAGATGCATTGCATCAATGTTTTTTTTATTTTTTTTTGTGTTTATTACGTAGCGTTATTATGTTAAATAATAATAACGCTACGTAATAAATAAATAGTAATCTGGTATTAAACGATAAGAGATAAGATGTTTGCATCGTCGATCGTATTAAGAAAGCTTAGCTTATCGACGATTAGGATAAATTCAAGTTTCCTGAATTTTATCAAATACGCTAAATATTAATGAGCATTGTAAATATCGCTTATCGTTATTCCGATAATATGTTCGCAAAAATTTATACGCTTTTAGCATTTTTCATGTGGCCGCGGTGCCACTTTCAACGTTCGTTGATAGGGAGACTAAAATGTCAAACGTGAAGGTGGAATCAGCAGAGGAGAGGCAAGGCGTGGACCTGGACAAGATACTGGTGGAAGAGGTGGGACAGTTCGGCCGGTATCAGATCGTGACGCTCCTTCTCGCTGCCCTCCCCGTCATCTTTTCGGCATTTGCTGCGGGAGAATATATTTTTACGACTTCTAGAATTCCCACGAGGTATTTTATTTAGTTTATTATGTTTAAGCATTTTCCGTATAACCTCTTTGGCTACTGGGACTATAAGTAACATTCATTTTGTCATTTTATGTGGGAGAAGGTGGCCAACGAGTTAGCGGTTAACCTGATTATTATTAAACGCATTTTTTAATACATTCAGTATTATTTTTATTTAAATAGTATCAAGTTTTCATCAAGCTTTGTTTTTAGAACTGTGGAAATTATGTGAGGAAAATTCGTCTCATTGAAAATATCAATGTCCCATCACCATTTTAACTCAATTAAAGGGTCGTTTGTCATCAAAGGATCAATTAGCTAGCTGTCAAATGTCCGATCAGATGTCATTTGAGTTGTTAAAACCATGATAACCGTAAATTTTTTTAATAGTAGAAACTGAAATCGATTTGTCATGATGTTTAACTTGACAGGAATGTTAGATGAATAGAAATTTGACGAACCTTTCAGAAACCGGGCGTTAGTATGCCAAGAGCCGGCGATGATTTGACCTTCGTCATTTTATTAGCTAAATACAATCCTCAAGTATGAAGTTGAGAACATGCTAGCTTTGGAAGATATCAGGTATCAATTGTATATCAACTTCGTTAAAGTACTCTGACTTCATAATCTATACATATAATAAAAATGTAACCGATCGCTGTCTGTACATGGAAGATATTTGACAAAAACTATTCTTGGGGGCATTAATAAACGCAATAAAACTCAAAACAATGATTGTTAGAATTTTTGTCTGTTTGTCTGTGCGTTTGTTCCCGCTAACCTAAGAAACGTATTAACCGATTTGGGTGCGGTATTCACTAATGTATTGTGGTAAGCTTCACTTAACATTTAGTGTTTTGTTTATCACAATCGGTTTATAAAGAAAACAGTTATATCAATTTAACTGTGCTACGGCCATACTATGGCGATATCTTTTCGTTTAGGTAAAATTGCAGGGCGGGTGAAACCGCGGGGCACAGCTAGTATGATATATATAAATTTATTGGTACTATGCTTTTACAAATATTTGGAACTTCCTTTCTATTTGAAAAGCGGAACTTTCTAACGCAAGCAAATGTTTCGTACATTTTCGTTCCGCTTTACCTTGACATTATAAAACGTAAGAAAAATTAAATAATAGAAAATAAAAACAACCGTGGAACAGAGGCCATCCACGAGTTCTACTATTATTGGGGTGAATGTTCAGAAGAGATTGAAGTTGTATTAAAGATAGAACGAAGAATGAATGCCGGAAATAAAGTGAATAGGGCTATAGGCACTGTAAAGAGTTGTAAAGGAAAAGTGAGACTAAAAAGAGTACAATGCATTATACGGAACAAATCAGAACGTTATAAGTAACGTGATACATTGGATGGGACAAACACAGGTGAGGTACGACGTCCTATCTAAAGTCATAGCAAGTATACTGTGCTGTTCTTTTGTTGATAATTTGCTACGCTTCAAATCGACTTTAATACCAATTTATCCGTTAGATAACTTATCAGTTAAAACCGGTGTAAATATTTTATAAGATTATTAATTTAATTTGTCCTTGCATAGCCTTACTATTATAATACCAAATGAGGATTTCTGTGCCGATTAAAATAAATCAGTCAGACTTACTCAATAGCGTCACGCCTGTGACGTTGAGAGGTAGGTAGAAGTATTAAGTATAGATTTTGATTTGACAAGTAACAGAAACGAAAGTGACACCTTCAGTATATTTACCAGTAGTACTTCTTAATATTTTTTCATCGATAACCAGGTGCTTGATCCCACAATGCGACGGTCCAAATCCGGTATTCGCTCCCGACTGGGTCCTGAACGCTATCCCTGGGACCAGTACCAGCAGCTTCGACAACTGCGCGAGGTTCTCCAACAGCAGCCAGAGTACCGACGTTGCTGGGGTCTGCCCCGCCGCCTGGTTTGACACCACCCGCACTGAGGAGTGCCAGGCGTACGTGTACGAGAATACGGATAGCGTGGTTTATGATGTAAGTTTGTGCTTCGATTCACTTGATTTTATGGTTTACATTATAAAATGAGACAAGAATAGTATCCTGGTGAATCAGAATGGATCGATTTTGAAATGTAAAACAGCAAAATCTCTCCCACAAAATACCACGACTTCACAGAACACTTCAACTGGCGTATGGTACGAGTAGAATACTCCAACTAGGTCCCGGTTCCTCCTCCTTTATTTACGCATTCCCCTCATTCTACGTAAAAGCCGGGATTAATTCAGGTGGTTGCAGAAATTCATGAACATGCATGCAATTTACCACAAGAACCGCTTTCTCATTTGCCTCCAGTTTCTATGTCTTTTGAAAATAAAATTTGATATGGGACGATTATATTTCCAGTTCGGACTAGCGTGCGACGAATGGAAGCGTTCTCAGATCGGTTCTATCCGTACGATCGGCACTCTGCTTGTGCTTCCCATCACCGGCTACATCTCCGACCGCTGGGGCCGACGCGTCGCGCTCACCATCAACGCCTTCAACACCGGCTGGATCGGTCTCGTCCGGTCTTTCGTTAACTCCTACGAGTGGTTCCTGGCCCTTGAAGTTATTGAATCCACAGTTGGTGCCGGCGCATACTCGTCCTGTTACATTTTAGGTAAGTCTATGACCACTATATAGAGGTATAATTTCTCCAAATTATACTTAGAAATAAAATTTTCAAATATTTTTTTTTAGTTTAGTTCAATTCACGCCTTAAGCGAAGGCTTTAACCAAATCAATATGCAGTAACAGTTAAAGGGATCCAGATGGATATTTAAATTGATCTATTAGAAATATACTCAACTCAATCGTTGTTAAGTTCTCATGAAATTATTTGTAGTGATTAGTTTTTTTCGTTTTTTTTTACAGTAACGGAGCTCGTGGGACCTAAATACCGAGTCGTGGCTGGAGCTACAATGTCAACGATGTTTGCCCTCGGACAAGTGATTCTCGGCTTCATAGCTTGGGGAGTACATCCGTGGAGAACGCTAACACAGGTGCTGTATGCTCCGCAACTTCTCGTTGTGTCTTACTTCTGGATCCTGTCGGAATCCGTCCGTTGGCTCATGTCGAAAGGAAGATATGAAGAATCCGAGGCGATCCTCAAAAAAGTAGCCAAAAGAAATAAAAAAGAAATATCAGAAAAATCTTTAGAAAGTCTAAGAGCCACAGCCGAAGCGGAGAGACTAATGGAGAAGCCTAAGGAACCTTGGTTGCTGATATTGGTTTTGAAGTCTCGCGTCATATTGTCCCGATGTATCGTGTCTCCTGTGTGGTGGGTCACTAACACTTTCGTGTACTACGGCATGTCCATAAATGCGGTTAACTTATCCGGGAACCGATACCTGAACTACGTAGCGGTCTCAGCGGTGGAAATCCCCGGCTACTGGACAGCTATCCTTCTGCTCGATCGAATAGGAAGAAAGCCGGTGCTCATTGCAGGCTATTGGCTTTGCGCAGCTTGTCAATTTGGATTTGCCTTTATACCTGGCGGTATGTAGATAGATCTTAATACATTAATCACTGTACTATTGTATGCAGGGCATGTCTGACGCCTTTGTTAATCTTCAGTTCTTGTGAACATACTGTCATTTGTAGATTGAGAATCCTACTTGTCTACATTCATTCTATTAGACGTTTTTTATATCGATTGTAAATTTAAACAAATTCCAGATAATGAGGGTCTCTCTATGGCACTGTATTTGATCGGCAAGTTCAGCATTGCGGTGGTGATGACGTCAGTGTACGTTTACACGATGGAGCTGTACCCCACCAAGTACCGTCACAGCCTGCTCGCCTTCTCCTCCATGGTGGGCCGCCTCGGCTCCATCACTGCGCCGCTGACACCAGCTCTTGTAAGTACAGTTTGAATAAAGACGAACTAGATGTTAGGTAGTCGTGCGCTTGCGTTTATCAGAATTTTTATCCTTTGCACAGAATATATATTAATTTAGCCAGTATACTTCCAATTATTCTAATTGTTTTGTTTATAATTATGGATTGTGGTGGCCAAGTAGCAGTGATAAAACATTTCCTATTTTATTTTTATTCTCTAAATGATGATATCATCATGTTCAATAATGTGGTATTTACTTATTATTTATATTGTTACTTATTAATTATTAATAACATGTTAAAAACATCTTCCATTAGGCTATAAGTCTATTAAAACTGTTTTTGATTTTACAATACTGGTAGATTCTGTTATTGCCTGTACATCCCGTCATAGTTCTTGACTAGTAAAATGCTTGGGCAACTGAACCTCAAGATAAAAAAACACAGGCAGTCTAAAATGACTGCTGATAGAAGTGAAAACTCAAAAAAGATGTCAAGGCGCGATAATAGTTCAAAAAAATAAATAATCAACAAAAATATACCCTTGTATCTTAACAATAAAATCCAAAATTGAATACAAGAAAAATAAATGAAAAAAGTTCGTCGAAATTTGAATTTGGAATTCAAATAAATATGTTGCTGACACATGTTAAGCATGTTGTTCAAGCGAACCTTTACGATTTTACCTATCAAATATCGTCTTACGCGACTAAAGAAGTTTTAACTTCGAAAATCCTTACTCAGATCACTAATACTACCATGTTTTTAAAGTAAAATTTGACATCTGTGTGCCAGGCATTGGAAGTGTGGGAGAGCTTACCTTCCGTGCTGTTCGGAGCGTTCGCGACACTGTCGGGGCTGCTCATCTTCACCACTCCGGAGACGCTCGGCACCAAGATGCCCGACACAATGGAAGAGGCGGAACAGCTCGGCAAAAAACCCAAAACAGATCTTTGACTTCTCTCTAAATAAATCTAGATTTTAACATTAATATTTTGTCTTTTCTGTTTTTTTCTTTTCATTTTTTTTACTCAAATAAATTATATCGAAATAAAGCCGTCTTTTCTATTTTTTCTGATGAAAGAAGAAGAAAACCGAGTTTGGAAAAGGAGGTAAACAGCTTCCTTAGTTTTAAATGACAAAAATCAAGACTAATAATTCGTAGGCATCTCTTCTACGCAAGAACATTATCTGAACAGCATATCTATGTTATAACAAATACTACTGTAATTATTGATTTAGTAGGCTGTAAGACCCCGATAAGATCTCATCCTCATAATGAGTGCAAATTATTTGCACTCACTCGATGCACTAATGCCGGTGAACACCCACCTTTATACCGAATTGTCCAATATTATAATGGTAACTGTGATCCAATAGACATTATACGCACTTCAATAAATAAATTTATAAATAAAAGTTGTTAAATTAAAAGCTTAATTACTATAACATTTATAATCTGTGGTAAACGGTGCTGATGGTGCATTTACGTTTTTGTTTATTTTGTTAATGTGCTATTATTAGTTTATCCATAATAAAAAAAAGAAGAAAGAGGAGAGGTGAAGATATGATAATGGAGACGAAAGAGACGGAGTTTTTTTTTAATTGAAGAATGTAGCAAACATACAAACGGTTTACCAAATATTAATTGTTGCAGATGCGTTGCCTATCTTTAATTGATAGAGGAGGGGGGGATAACCAGAAAAAGTATATTTGCTTTTCCTGTACATCCCTTCCCTATTATTTTTCCAATCCTTTTCTTATTAGACAAGGACAGAAGGGGAAGAGGACCAGGAGCCTTTGGCATTACTGATCAGACAAGCAGAAGAATTCTACTTTACTCCTGCCTTCTGTGAGGTCATGGTATTTCATCTAACCGGCGAATGCGTGCAACAGTCGTTATTGTTGAAGGCTCCGGTTGCCAGCACCTCACTGCTGGCAAATAAAATCGCCATGTTATAATATACCCTCTCAGTCCTCTTATCTCCTGTTTCCAAACAATCTTTATCTGCACCTACTCCATTAATAATTATTAACTCCTACGCATATCCTAGGCATAGTGATTGGAAAACAGTATACCCATACTACTTTCGTATCACGAGCAAGTTTTCGGCGTAGTTGTGACGCGTGCGGACACGCGCCCTTGAGTGCGTTACTCCAGGCAGCGGCAGCAAGAAAAAGATAATACATGTTCATTGAATACAATTACAATAAAATGTAAACGAAAAAAGAAAATTTGTAGAAGATTTTATGCTCCCCTACTTCGATTACTACATTTCTTTCGTATTTCCAAAGAATATTGAGATATTTTACGAAAGAAAAAACTTAGTTTTATTAACGTATATCTCGGGAAATATCAACAATGGGGGAAAAAGTCGGACATAAAAAAGATGGGAAATTTTATCCACTACAAATAGGTCATTACTGTTTTCAGCGTAAAACTCATGGTTTCTGAGATATTTGCAAAAAAGCGTTTTCCAAGATGGCGGCCAATGGTTTCGGACGACGGAAACTTGGACACTCCTAGCACAACTCTTTCGAAAAACACGTACAATGATTTTATGCAGAGCGAATCCTCTTTTGGTGCTAAAATTCCTCGACTATAAACCTTAGATAGGTTCCGCCAAGCCGAGTCCTATTAAATTTCCGCCTATCGAAAAAATTATATCATTAGACTTGACGGATTACACTACCTAAGTAAATTGTACTTGCTGATAACAGATATCACTCACGGGTGTCAGAAACACATATGATTGATGTAAACATAAATATATAATAAATAAAAAAATATTATATATGTGAATGTCTTTTTTTCTGTTTGTTACACTTCCAACTAGTCAACTAATCATCATGCAATTTTGAACACATGTTTTCAAGAGCGCATAGTTTTATCCTGACAAAAACATCCTTCCCTGGCGATAGAAAAATATAACATACTGTCGGATGCCATAGTACATCAGTATAACAACTTCTTGAAATTTTCTTATTTATTACTGTGTACATGTAAGACCAAGTTATTATACGCGAGATCAAGTTCAAGCGAAAATAAGATACGAATGCGAGCGAAGCCGGGGGTAACTGCTAGTAATGAATAAAGTGTAATTAATTCACCAGAAAGCCACGTGTTTTCGTATTTCATAAATAGCAACATAAATAAGTATTTAGGTTATTGTTTCCATCTTATTTTTTTTAATTCTTTTAAGATTATTATAAAAAAAAACTCTTATTAGGTGAAAATTATTTATCTGTTATTGATAAAACTATCGACAAGCTGGACATCATGTATGTCAACACACTAATTAAAACGGCTTTACTCACGCGGGCGCGCCTCGCACTCGCGCCGCGACCGCGAACTTATGCCAGCCCCACTCACCCTGAGGAAGCCCCCGAAGAGCTCGAAACTAGTAGGTACATACACCGAACCACGCGTGAGTAAAGCCGTTTTAATTAGTGTGTTAAAATATGTCTCACGAAAGTATAAATAATTTTATCATGTATGTCTTGAGTCGTAAGCTTACCCATGTTTGATATACAAACTTCTTGAGAATCTCTTGCCACTTAATGGACACATTATGTTTGGCAATCAAATAATAATAAATATAATAAATCAGCCTTTTCTAGAATGTTCCCCACTGCAGGGGCACAGGCCTGCTCTCCGAGAGAGGGAAGGGGCCGTAATCCACCACGCTGGCCCAGTGCGGGTTGATGGATGACACATGTCTTCGAATTTATTGGTTCTAAGACATGTCGGTTTCCTCACGATGTTTTCCTTCACCGTTTTTGGAGCAGTGGAAAATATAAATAATAAATTAACACAAAGTAAGCGCCTGCCTGGGTTCGAACCCGCGACCTACAGTACGTAAGTCGGGGCCTAAGCCACTGAGCCACCACTGTTCGCTGGCTATCAAAAGGTAACCTGTAATTTCTTATTCTAAAAACAATCAGCACCCAACCTTATCCTTCTTCAATTGGGTATAAATAGCATCAATAAAACATCGATGGATAAAATTTGACTGTTGTCATCATGCTTATTTACATGTTTGTTGTTACTTTTCCTGTATTTCTATATTATCGAATTTGTTTACCTCAGTAAACTCACATTGTATATCAATGAACAGTTCGTTGTTATCGTCGATGATATATGGTGCCTTAATAGATCAAAATGCACATTATATCGATTTAGTCTTAATCGAATTGCCGTCTGATCAAGTCGGCCGAAATGACTGTGAAGCAGAAACTTAGCCCGAGATCGAGTGGGGTGGAGGACGGGAAGACGCTCGTCCAGAGGGTGGATCTGGACACGATCCTGGTGGAAGAGATCGGGCAGTTCGGTTGGTACCAGTTCCGGACTCTACTGCTGGCCGTGCTGATGGTGATTTTCGCGGCGTGGGCGGCGAGCGAATACGTGTTCACTACGGCCCGGATAAGTACAAGGTACATCAATTAGTCCCTCATACAATCCAAATAGAATTTATAAATTAATTATTAAATTTACAGAGTGGATACCATGTGAACATTGCTACTTTGTATGTCTGATGCTAACCTTATTGTAGAAATAGGAATGAGAAGAAGAGGATAAAAAGGAGATGGATAAGGAATGGGGAATAAGGAAAAGGAGAAGGATAGCTGCAACTGCTGAACTGATCTGTCTAAATAAATGTAAATATGGAGGTTTAGACACTGGAATTGGACACTTGAAGTTGGTGACGGCGGTAAGTCCAGTAAATACATAAAAAGACGCCCGCGCTTGAGACGTTCCAGAAAGAATGGCAGTGGTGTTTGAAACAAGTGGAAATTTGATCATAAATCATAAATTTAAATCCATTTATTTCAATTTAAAACCAACATGGCCATTATACAAAAGACAAACTGCTAGACATTGTTCTTTTATCAAGGATTACCACAATCAGCATCCCTAATCCAGTAGACTTCCGCAACCTTGACCATATCGTCCTTCCTTGTGGGCGGCCTATCTACTGAAGGTTTTTTTTGCCTTATGGGTAACCTCTATCTAAATTATGACCTCAGTCGTAGAAAAAAAGACAAATCCCGACTTATCAAGTTATTTATAGTAAGATATTGAGCTTAAAAGCTTTCTGTATATTTTAATAATTTTATTATTTAAACTTAATTGCACTACTCAAGGATAAAAGTGTTAACTATAGAATAAAAAGAGAATTTTAAGTAATCTTAAGATATGACGGTATTTGTTTATTTTAGATGCTTGATACCGGAGTGTGAGGGTAACGACCCCATCGAGTTTTCGCCGCCGTGGATCCTGAACGCGGTGCCAGGCTCTAGCGGCAGTTCCTTCGATAGCTGCCAGCGGTTCGCCAACGTGACTGTCGCCCTCCGCGACACCTGTCCCGCTAGCCTTTTCAACAGGGAGAGGGTTGTGGCCTGCGAGGAATTCGTCTATCAAAACACTGATACTGTTGTTTACGATGTGAGCATCTCTTATAAGTCGGCCATACCATCAGCATTACCAAATATTTTTGCTATCAGCTTGCTCTTTACTTTGACCCTTTCTTCCTATTTTAACCATAGTCTATGGAGATAAAAGGATGGGGAAGTTGGAATTTATTTTTAAACTTTCTTTAAGACGTCTATGGCTTGCAGCTAAGTAGCTGCAAGCCATAGACTAGCTAAGTAGCTAGCTAAGCAAATTTTTTGGCATCCCTGCATTTTTCATCCTTGATAGTTTTAAAATTTTGACCTTCCTAGTTTCAAATTACGAATAAATATTTTGTTATAGGCACAACAGCATTTCAGAACGGAAGAGAAATGGTCACGTTTTTATGTCTCATAAATTCATTTAATTCATAAGCAATTACGGTTTCTTATTTAGATCTCTCCTACTGCCTGTTCCTACTATTTCTAACAAATCTTTGTTCTTTTTACTTAAAGCTTTCGTTACTTTATTAATGCATCTTTCCAGTATGGCCTAGCGTGTGACGAATGGAGGCGATCTCTGATCGGTTCGGTGCGCACGTTTGGCACACTCCTGGCACTGCCCATCACGGGCTACGTATCCGACCGCTGGGGCCGGCGCGCGGCCCTCACAATCAATGCTGTTAACACAGCCTGGCTCGGCACCGTCAGATATTGGGCCGGGACCTACATAGGGTTCCTTGTATCGGAAGTTGCTGAAGCTACCTTCGGATCTGGTGGATTCTCTTGCGCTTATATTTTGTGTAAGTAGCTATGTACCAAATGTGACAGGAAGAGGATGTTTTACCGAAAAAGGACGCACATAGACTTATCCATGCAATAGTCTACGTCATATTCTCTATAGATGGATTAGGGTTGTTGCAAGCAAATCCCTTTTATATTAACCATGTGAGTCAACAGTCAACGTATTAAACTGTAAATTACGGCCTAAACACGTTAGGAAAAGATACCTTCAGACAGTTAATGGAAGCAGTTTTCTTTATACTTAACGTGCAATGCGCTAGAACATTCACTCTTAAATTATAGATAACAAAGTATAGGTTTTATGTGGGTTCTATTGCCAGCAATACAGTAGAGACAAATATCGTGTGTGTTTACAATGTCAGTCTTATCTAATTTAATTTTAATACCATCAAAACATCCGGCTACAGTTCAACAGCCTTCACTAGTATCAACTACATTCTACCTTTTCCCTTTCCTGTTAAAATTAATCACGTTTTAGATTAACCATTCCGTATCATTTATGAAATGAGTAATGTTCAGTTCATCGATAATAAGGTTGAATTATTGTTAAGTGTCAAATTTAATAATTTCTTATCTCCAGACGGTCGAAACCGGGTTACACTCAGAACTGTGCCTTTGATAATGATAATATTAATGGTCATCATAAAAATTATGCTATCGTACTTAAAGATTACGAACTGTGTGATATGTAAAATGTAAATATACCAAAAATAATTTTCCCTCTAACCCAAATAAGTTCATCTTATTAAGGAATTGATACGAGTCCTTCAAGAAGCGAGCGTACTCCTTCCTTAAACGCCGGCAAGGTATCTTCAGTTCCTCTCCTCCTCCCTGGTCCTCCTCTGGTGTTGCAGATGTTCATGGGCGTTGATGGTCACTTAATATTAGGCGACAACCTGATCCATATCCTCTTGTTAACTCAGTTCAACTTTGTTGTAGGGATCTACGGCATATTTGCGTCTTCGACATGGTATCTGTTATGTCGCTTAAGATAATACTTTTTTTAAACAGTGATGGAGCTGGTAGGACCCAAATTCCGAGTGGCTGCTGGTGCCACTATGAACACATTCTTCTCCATCGGCCAGATAACTATGGGTCTGATAGCGTGGGGTGTTCCTAACTGGAAGAACTTCACTCTAGCCCTGTATATTCCGCAGTTTGTTACTATATCATATTTCTGGATCATGTCAGAATCTATACGCTGGTATATGAGCAAGGGAAGATACGATGACGCAGAACAAGTCCTGAAAAAAGTAGCTCGAGTTAATAAGAAACAGTTATCGGAGAAATCATTGCAAGCGTTGAAAAGATCTGCTGAAGAAGAGAAAGCACGTCAAGCGGCAGAAGAGGCAGAAAGACTTAAAGAACCTTGGCTAATAGTCCTCGTGTTTCGTCATAAGAAAATCTTACTTCGTTGCCTAGTGTCACCTGTTTGGTGGATCACTAATACATTTATTTATTACGGTATGTCTATAAACTCTGTCAACATGTCGGGCAACCGGTACGTGAACTACATAGCGGTGTCGGCAGCGGAGATCCCTGGCTACTGGACAGCTGTGCTGCTGATGGGAAAGATTGGCAGGAAACCGGTGCTAGCTGGCGCTTTCTGGGTGTGCGCTGCCTGTCAGATTGGATACATTTTTATGCCAGAAGGTGAGCTGGAAGATTGTTTTTACACTTGAATTTCGGATTCAGACCTTGAATAGATGTAACTATTATGTTGAATGTTTTTTTGTTGGTCACAAATTTGAATGAGTATAAACAATATCGAGATAAACATACAATAAGCAGTAATATAGATAATGATAATATCTTTAGCGCTTTATTATGAGATTAATTCAAGATTACAAATATTTTAAATTGATAAGTTACAATGTATGCATTTTATTTATATCTAATTTTTTTAGGCCTTAATGTTAGGATTAACTAGGCTGAAATTAAAGTAAGAACTACCTTATGCTTTACACTACATTGAATTCTAATGACTGGTGTATGCTTACTAGTCAGAATTGAACCATAATTTTTAAGTATTATTAACTAAATTAAACAAGAAAATCGTTGTTTTAGTTAACTTTTATGTCACAATTGAACAGTTTTT
Organism: Papilio glaucus; assembly: GCA_000931545.1. Lineage (NCBI taxonomy): Eukaryota > Metazoa > Arthropoda > Insecta > Lepidoptera > Papilionidae > Papilio > Papilio glaucus. The sequence goes on from JWHW01057304.1 coordinate 278,686, forward strand.
TATTTTATGGTAGAAGGTGGCAAACGAGCAAGCGGATCACCTGATATTCTGTGAGCGCTACTCATAGACATCCGCAACAAGCAAATGTGTTGCGGATGCGTTGCCTACCTTTAATGGACAGAGGAGTGCATAGACAGGAAAAGGGATATTTACCCTTCCCTGCCCCCGCCTCTCCGTCCAATCCTCTTCCCGTTCCTATCCTATCCTTATAAGGAAAGGGTGGGAAGGGGAAGAGGACTGTAATTAGGCCTTGCCATTAAGTTTTGACAACATGTGATCACTATAGATTTAAATATTACTTGGGCAGTGGTATAAAACCTCAATTAGTATTAAATAGCACTCAAGTCTAGAAAGATTAAGATAAATATGTAATTAAAAAATGTAACTATGACTAAGGGACAGTTGTTGATTGAATCTTGTTTCAGATTTCTATGCGGTGTCACTAATACTGTACCTGATCGGCAAGTACAGCATCGCAATGGTGATGACGTCAGTGTACGTGTACACCGCCGAGCTATACCCCACCAGGTACCGGCACAGCCTGTTCGCCTTCTCCTCCATGATGGGCAGGATCGGTTCCATCATCGCTCCACTCACACCGGCTTTCGTGAGTCATTTTAATATATCTACTTTTTTATTTTGTTATGTGTTTTTTTAATACTGGTCTCTTCGAAGCAATTTGCCACAATAA
>JWHW01057304.1:288583-300392 GCA_000931545.1 Papilio glaucus
CCCCGCCGCGGCTGCGGAGCGGTCGTTAACCCGGCGACTCTCACTTCTTTCACCCACTCGCCACTCACGCGCATCATTGCCCACTTACCAAGCCAGCCGAGATATACCTGTATTGGTCCCCATCTTAACTATCTGCTTACTTACTGATTGTAACTAGGAGTCAACTGATTTAGTTTAAGCAAAATCTATTGTAGTTTCTTTCTCATATTTATCTATGCTAATATAAAGGTTTGTTTGTTTGTTTCGGGTAAAGTCAAAACTACTAAACCGACCTTCTAACCTTATTCTTCTTCGTAATCTGTCAGCGAGTAACATAGGCTATATTTTTTATTCGTCTATCTATAAAAGCAAAGCCAGGGCGGGTAACTAGCTAATCTATATTTACTAATATTATAAATGTGAAAGTTTGTATGGATGTTTGTTACACTTCCACGCGGACCAGGATCAAATTTGACACAAATATATATTATAGTCTGGAATAGCACATAGGCTACTTTTTATCCCGATAAAATGTACGGTTCCCGTGTTTTTTTTTGTTTTTTATAGGTACTTACCTACGTATAATGGCGATGGTCCCTATAAATTTCGAAACGGCTAACCGGGCGATGCCAGGGCGGATAATCAGTTGTTTATAAATCTATGAGCTATTATGTACAATTATTTATGCGGTTGAGGTTTTATTGAATAATTTAGTCTGTTTATTTTATCTAATGCTGCTCTAATACTTCTGTAATACTTATGAGCAATTGAATGTATATAACTCGCCAGTTTGTTAGCTTAAGACCCGTAACGCGATTAGGGTGCATTAAAGTATCTGCAAGACAGTTATATGTTTAAAGAGCTAAGCAATGGACGTCAGTATCAATTCCATTACTAGAGCCTGTATTACATTAATAATTTTTGTTGTGTACGATTTAATATCATACCGAAATTGTTTTTAGAATATAAATTTTAATCTTACTCGGTACATAATGGCTACAAAGTACCAAATTCCATTCGCCAATTTCAATTTTGCTGTACAAATATTTTTTTCTTTCTTTCAAAGTCAAGAAAAAACATGTGCTACTAGTTGCACAAAGGAAATCAGACTCGATGAATGTATTACTAGCGTTTTCATTTGACGTACCAGTCATACAATGGGTTTATTCCACTTTGATCACCTGGGTGATATGCCCCAGGTATCAAAGTGGAACAAACCATATAATGCCGGTGAAGTTGGACACCTCACTTGCTGTGTAAATAATGATTAATTTGCGTGCGATGACTTACTTTCCATACAATTAGTTTTCTACCTACTCATAATTACCTATTAGTTACCTCAATTTAATAAATTATTTATTATGAATCACAAAAGAATTGCGTACGATGAATAAGTCACCTGAGGCTCTTTTAATGGACAATGAACGTTACAATTACTTCGTAAAAAGTCGTTAGCTAGTCTAGTTTAAATACATCGAGGCCACGTGCTCCTAACTCTATCTTTATTGTATGATTTTTAACACCTTACCTTAATACCTGTGAATACCATCCCATGTACAACTTGCGGAAAAGCAGTGTCCTTGTCTGGCTTAGATCTTTACAAATAGAATTTAGTTTAAACGTTTGTCAGTTTGCATGCGTACGTTTTGTTAGATGATGTCGTGCGCGTAACGAGCCTTTCATTGCAAGGTTGCGCGTTGCGTTCGCTTCCGTGAAATTGAAATTGTTAGCTGTAAACAGAAATACTTACATCGTATTAACTGTTAGCTTTGATTATTTTTTACAAACTATCTAAAATAATCACTTGTTAACAGTATTTGTAATAACTAAACCAGAGTATGGTTAATTATTGTTAGTTTAATAATGTCACATCAGCGTGTTTCGTGGCCTGAGGTACCTTGCGCTGGTTCGGTGGAATAGTGATAGTGCGTCAAGTTTGTTTGTTTTCTTATCTTGTTTAATAATTAACCTGTTTGATTGAACTAATTTTAAACTTGATTAACTTTTAACTTGACGGTACATGATGCGGTCTTTGAATACGATAAGCGCGTAGATCTGAACGTCATTCAACTTATTGAAGTCCAATTTGTTAATTTAGTGTTGCCAGTAAATCTAGTTTATAACATTTCTTATCTATTCTACGTGTACTAAAATATGTAACAAAAATATTGTACAACAAACTTATTTGTAATGTTCTGTTGTTTTAAATAAAACTATACAAATGCAAAGATTTGAAATTGTAAACACTTGACAAGAAAAAGTGATTGATTTGATGGAATTCAAAAAATATTCCTGAGTCCGTTCGTGGCGAAAAAAAAACTATAGAAATAGTCAAGGAAGAGGTAAAGTTCCAGGATACGACGGTAAAAATAACTAAAACCTAACACAAGACAAAGAAATTGATAAACTTTTTTCTATAAAACTTGCCCTTAAATAATAACTCTACTTCTATTTTGACATGAGTTGCTACCGTAATAAAAGGGGAGAGATGATTTAAGAGAGCCAGCGGGCACGTGACAAACTCACGTGATAGAGCGATAGCAAACCGCAACCTCTGCTGACCCCAGGCGCAAGCTACTGGCTAGTCATATAATATGTTTACACGACACCAGATGCTTACAACTTTATATGTTTTATATTTATGGTCGTCGTATGTTCATCTTCGTATGTTTACAACATAAATGTAAAGTATTTTTTGTAAACCCATCCCATACAAACTTTCATTCAAGGGGCCCTTAGACCTTTGGGAATGGATTTAGAATAGAAATCTTTTTTTGTAATAGTCTATGTAATAACAGAAATATTCTTTGCAAAATTTAAAGTCAAATGTATAGATCATCATAAAATCATCATCATAATCTAAATAATCGTCAACCACCTTCGAAAAAACATGGTTTAAAAAGGGCTAGTAACCTTCACAACAAAAGAACCGGTCTTTAGGCCTTTTACGTAGGTGCACTGGCTTAGTTTTGTAAAATTCTATCTTTTCCTCTAAATCTAGCAGCGTTCACGTTTACGCTGCTAGAATTAGAGGATAACAGGCGCTAGATGTCCTTAGAGGATAAAGAGAACAGTTGTCATGGTCGGTTATCACACTATCAAGGAAAAGAAACAAAATAGATCAAGCAAGTTACCAGTCCAATATGACTCTCTAGTACAGAACAATGTATGTATTTGAACATCAGCCATCGACTTGAAATATGTCAGGGTGATAAAAGTCATTGTCCTAAAGACCTACGTACATGCAAACATGCATCATAGAATAGTATCTTGTATACGATAAAATGGGAATGCCTTTTGTGTCACATATAAAATTGCCGTTGCTTTAATAGATTCATCAAAATAATCGATATCGTTTACCTTATACATTTTACTATTGTTATCTAAGTAAATACTAAATAATTTATGTCTATTGCATTGTTTGTGATATTTATTAGATTGTTATAATAACATTTCTCACAAAAACAAATGATCATATATTATGACTAATTATGACAGTATCCATTCTTACGACTGCCGTCACAATAAAGACTATTTAGTATATGTTACGTCTTATTTCATTCCTGTTTACTATGTCAAGATAATAAACATATAAGCGTATTATATATCTATGACTTTCTACAAGCTTCTTACAGTAATTGTCATTTTTGATGTGCTATTGATCGCAAAATAGCACTTTAATAGTCCTTTGTATTGATAATTCCTTAAAGAATCAAATTTATTTTGCTAACATTGTTGCTTTATTTTCTTCTGGTCTTTTTATCATGTCATATATTATTCATTAAGTGAACAATTTTTTATTACAGCTCATTAAATGGATCCAATTAAGATGTACCCAACAGTGTTTTACCGAGCACTCTTGGAGTTCACTATTCTGTATTTCATTTACATTACTGCATTTGCTCTTCTCGGGATCTTGTCCATTTAAATTTGGGGCACCGTGGTAGGTACTATCTCCATAACCTTCTTCTTTCCAAATAATTACATCGATTCATTACGTATTGGTATATTTTTATAATCTGTCGAGTTTAAGCGGGGTTACAATCATCAAATAACAACAGCAACTTAGCCTTTATGAGTGTGTTTCCCTACTGCAGTGACACAGGCCTCCTCTTCGACAGAGGGAAGGGTCCGTGATCCATTTAGATGGCCCAGTGCCGGTTGGTGGATGTCACATGTGTACGAATTTGATGGTTCTAAGATATGCCGGTTTCCTCACGATGTTTTCCTTCACCGCTTTTCGAGCAGTGATAATAAAATAAATTACATAAAGCAAAGCACCTGCCTGGGTTCCAAACCCAAACAATACGTAAGTCGGGGCATATTCCAATGGGCCACCACTATTAATCATAAATTAAAATTAACTGGCATACCTAATTCCAACGTTTACATGTCGTCTACAGCAAACTTTTCAATTTCAGTTTCGACAAACATTTTTGTATTGTACAAATGTATATTTTCACCTGTTCTATTGTTTTCATTTGCAGTCTCTGAATTGCCTTCAATGTAACTAGCTGCACATGCATTAAATCGAATTAGTGAAGGAGTGGCGTGTAAATCGCTCAGTGTTACCATGTTTTCTTTTATTTTAAAACGTGACTCGACAAGTAGGGCGTTCACCTGATTGTGATACGTCGATTCCTAGCATTTAGCACATAAAATGACATTAAAATCAAACTCACAGGTCTTTGAATTGTAAGATACGTACATCTTGATACTTGGCACACTACAATCTTCAAATTAAAACAATAAAGTTTGCGTAATATTACTTAAGCATAGGAAGGTTATGGGTTGCCAAGCACCGGTGTAATTAATTCGATAAACATGCACCTTGCTTCAATAAGGTGCACGTTTATAATTTGTTATTTAATATTGTTCGTAATATTAAATAAACAAATTGTTGATAGTATTCGATAACTTACAATCCATACTATAATATAAATGCGAAAGTATCTCTGTCTGTTTGTCTGTTAAGCTTTCACGCCTAAACTTCTAAACCGATTTAAATGATATTTCGTACAGACATAGTTTAGACCCTGAGGAAGGACATAGGCTAGTTTTTAATGCGAAAAGGTGTGGGCTTAAAAATTAAAAATGCTGCCCAACGTCATTCTACGCGAACTGAGTCGCGGGCACAGCTAGTGTGTGACATAGCGCGTGCTATGAAGGACAACATACATTTACACATTTATAATGATATGAAAAAGTGGTAAAAACAAAGCTATCTACAATAAAATGTATGCTTCTTTTACAAAGTACATAAAGTATAATATGTATTAACAAAGTTGTTATTGAAGAATGTTTAAACAGAACGTACCAATAAAAGGCATGCAATATTTCTCCGAACTGTCCGGACATCGTGAATAATTATTTACTCAACGCCCCTAGTCGAAATAAGGTTTCAATTTCTGGTTTGTACTATGAAGGTCAGCTAAAAGACGAAGGTTGTTTAACCATAGTGATCAGGGGTGCTGCAATTAATCCAATTTTATGCCATCACCGTTGATGGGATCTCACTGGAGATGCTGTTAATTACCCTTTCGGACACTATGGTAATCATCACTTGGTAGATCATTAGCCAACATAAGAATTCCGACTGAATTCAAAGATCTTAGCCCGATAAGTATTTTCCCTGGCCTCTTTAACATTTGTAAAAAAAATTCTACACAAATTACTGATTTTTAGTAATAGTAACAACGTCTGTCCGTCTCTCCTGCAATCAAATTCAGGAAACGTATGAACACAACAACTTATTACTGTTGTGGATGTTGTTCTGACTGCTGGTGGGTTGACTCTATTGATTTATCTTGATTATTCCTGTGCTTTTCATACTAAAATTCTTCCACATTTGTCAAAAACTATTAGAACTGGAATTGTGGTTTTGGTATGGATTATTATCATAATATTGTCTATTGATACATTCTGATACAATGGTGTACATTTGATACCACGACATGCGCGTGGCACTCCTGCACTTATCTTAACAATTCCACTACAATGTCATTCGAAGTAATTAGTAATGAAACAACTAAATATGTTAAATTGTAATGGAATCGTGAGCAAGACATTTACAACAGAAGAACTGCACCTTATGAGCTAATTTTACCGTCTCGTTGTTAAAAAATCAAGGAATGATTAATTGGAAGGTAAGAAGGTGAACGTAAATAACGAAAGTAATGGTGTCTGCAAGGGAACAGAGTCAAACAGTAAAGAAATGGAACCTTTTGGAAGATTTTTTTTTATATTTGGGATATATGGTCTGTAGATACGAAAAGCACCTTAAAAGTTAGTATTAATGGCATTTAGGTGCGATTCTTAAGAAGTGTGCTAGGGGTAGCTCCAAATGGTAGGATTAAAAAACGGAGTTGTAAGAGAATAATGTGAGTTAAAAGGGGATGTTGTGATTAAAATAGAGAAAGTAATATTTCGATGGTTTGGTAATGTCGAAAAGATGAACGAAAAGACAGTGACAAGATAAAATTAATGTTGCAAAACTGAGTGGCATTGATGACACAGGAAGTACCGAAAGAACCCATACGATCAGGTAAGTGAAGGATGATGAGATGAATGAACGTATAAGAAACGAGAGTGGTGTGCCAGCGTCGCTCTTAATGAAAATCCATAAACTCCTTTGGGTAACGGACGTGAATTATTTATTCATTTCAATCTTCGGCTTCTTGGAGTGGTAGTAAAGTGATAGAAGAATCTGCCTTTACCTATACATAACTTAGACATTTAAAAAATTCAAAAATCAATATAAATCCTGACATAAAAGTCCTCAAAAATAATCAGAATCCTAGCAATATATGTAGGTATTATTTTGTTGTCTTTTGATGTAGGAGTTAACGAAATTTTCTTCTCTTTTATGTTTAGGATATCTCTTAAGACAGGCACTAGGGACAGGCACTACATGCAGGAACCACCCAAGCTGTGGTGTCTGCAGAAATAGGCTGTGTAGCTCCTTTTTGTATCGTAAAACCTATACATGCTATTGGAAGCTATAAAATGAAAATGTTATAGTAAGCATGAAGCTTGTACACTAATGTGGTGGTTTGGTGGACGTCATACAATGGCTATACATCTTGTGCAAGCGCTTACGTGATGTTCAGTTATGGGACCATTGTGGCAGAGTTATATAAACCTTAAATGCTACTGCACGGGTTTCAATTAATAACTAGACTTCAACCGATTTGCAGGTGAATACGAACTCATTTTAATTTATTTGTTATTTTTATTTTTCGTAAAAACTAGTGGTTATAGTGTAAAGTTAAAGCAAAGAATGTCTAATAGCAATTTATGGTGACGAATATTTTTTCCGGAGTTGATGGGATTAATAATGGATTTTTTTTACATTCAAAAAAATGTGTGACAAGATTTTTGAAAAGATCTTTACTATAAAATAAAAGTATAAAAAGAAAGACTTTGGTCTGAACAATATCGTTTGTTTAAAGCAAAAGAAATGAAGATGAACTATACGAAAAAGATTTTCATTGTCATGAAAGGACGACACAAAAAACAGTTTATCAGAGGTCCTCCGATTTGTGAAAGGTTTATCAAAAATTTTAATTAACTAACACTCCTGTCAAGATACATGTTATATCAAATCGATATCAGTATCAACAAGAAAAATGATCATGCTTCTAGCACCTCAAATGACATGTGATCGAACATTTGACAGCTAACTATTTTTTCCGTCGATCAGCCTTCCGGAAACCGGGTGCAAATTCGAGACGTGCTTAATACACCCGATAATAATGTTATTATATTTTTGTTTACCAGTCAAAGAAGGATTGAGTCGTAGTGAATGTATCGCGACATGCATTTGGTGGCACAATTCGCGAATTAATAAACATATCGAAACAAAGGCATTGAAGTTCCAACATGGCTGAACACGTGTTGGTTGCAGTTCTTAAAATACTCGAGTCTTTGTCAGCTGCGCACGCAGATGTGGTTATAGAAAGCACACAGCACACAAAATATTTTGATACGACGCCAAATTACACGATGTTTACACTTGATTGGTTGGTTTTGTGTGTAAAGGAGACTTGGTTGCGAGTCATCAACTTGTAGATAATGCATTCGAGTCTCTTGCATGATATGCATGATGTCACGCCTGTAACCCAGAGGGGTAGGCAGAGATATGGATTTCCATTTTCTTGATCCTGGCGCACCTCCTTCGGTTTTTCTACATCTATACATCTACGCATACATGCTCGTCGGTTACGGGTACTCTTTATATCGCCTTTCTTTATGTCACTAATCTGTTCGCTATAAGTTCTTGGACTTCCCATGCCAACACTGCCACTCACTTTTGCAACATAAATTTGTTTCGTTATTCTCTCTTCATTCATCGTTTCAACATGCCCGAACCACCGAAGCATACCTTTCTCAATTCTTGTCACAACATCCAATTTAAGCAACTTTTCTGTATAAAAATGGTTAATATAACTGATACATCAGCCCAAACTATTGAGCCCAGAGATATATATTTTGCACAGAGATTTCTGTTATTACGTAGGAGCTAACTAAGCGAAACTAAATATATTTTTAATCTAATGTAAGTTGACCTCAGATCTGTATATTCAATTATATTAAATAGAGCTCAGCTTAAACTGGTCATCGCCGGTTAAATTGAATCACACGGCGGGTGAAACCGCGGGGCACAGCTAGTTCAGTATTTAGTAGCTAGGTACGATCGTATTAATATTAACTGAAGTAAAGTAATTCGTTTAAATTATAAATAAACGTTTTATTTATATTATGTTTGTGTTATGTGGTGTGCACAAATCCGGAAAGAAAACTAAATGCACGTTTAGTTACGTTACGTTAAATTATTCGGTTAAACGAACCAACGAGTGAGCGACGAACATCGACCTCACTATTTGACCGGGCAGTAGGAAAAAAGTAAATATAAAATAATATCGTTGTCCTTGAAGCTCTTGTTTGTACATACAGGGTGTATTTTTAACCACACCTAGAGGAAAATTACTGCAGATGTAAATGCCTCTGATAGCCAATTTTAAAAGTGGTAGAGCCCGAAACAACAACATCTGTTGCAAGAATGAGCCGGCTCGACTGGTGAAATACCACGACCTCACAGAAGACGGACACGCGTACGAAGTAGTCTGCGCTTCATCTGATGAGTGAGGTGCCGGATGCTTAATTGTAGTCCTTTTCTCCTTCCCATCCTTTGCTAATAAGGAAGAGGAAGAGGACTTTACGGATGAGGGGATGAATGGAAAAAGGAAATAACCATTTTCTGTTTATCTTATCCTGTGTCCTTTAAAAGAAAACAACGTTTCTACAACTCATTAGCTTGTTGCAGATGCCTATGGGTAGCGCTCACTTGATACAGGGTGTACCGCTTGCTTGTTTGCCACCTTCTACCACAAAAAAATAATAATGTAAAGGAAAAATCACTTACCTGACCCGAGACTCGATCTGGCTAAAATTCGAATCTAATCCAATCTTATTTGAATTGAAAGAAGAAAAACGAATCAGCTTGTATAATCGTTCTTACAATTGTTATAGTATAACTTATACCGATAAGATAAGATACAAAAAAATCGTTGTAAGGAGCACACTTAACCAGAGCATGTATACGTAGATTTATGGATGTAGATGAAGCGGGAGAGGTGCCCAGAATCGTACCAAATGTAAATCCGTAATCTCTGCCTACCCCTCTGGGTTACGGGCTAAATTATTATTATATAGTAACTGTTAAAGAGTTTCAACTAAGTTGACTGGTTTGTTTGCAACATTTCATATACTATGTTCGGAGATGCTACATAATTTAAAAGAAATAACGGTGGAATCCAATATCTCAATTTATCAAGAACGATGTATAATAAGGTCGCATATACACATAGGAATAGTTAAATAATAAGGTCGCATGTACATATACGACTATTTAATTAATGATCACTATTTGTAACACACAAAGACAATCCTGCACGTGGTCGGGAATTAGGTTGCATTTGTATTAGATATTGTTATAATGATTCGGACTTATTTCATATAGTTTGGGCTTTGGTCATGTAAGTGACGCTAGTGCAATCAGGTTATAGTTAAAAAAAATTAAAATACAAACAAACGAACACTTCATTATATCGAAGAACAAAGAAATTAAAATAAATCTGGAAAAAAGTGAACAGTTCACCTGAATAGAGAATTTAATATTATCTTGTGAAGTACTTAAATATAATTTATAATTAACCTTCAAAGTGCACGTATAAAATAAAATATGAAAAACATTAGTTTCGTTGTTGTAGCTGCTGTAAAAAGAGACAAAAGGAGAACTAAAATTCTACAGTTTAAATTGTATTGTTGCAGGTTAGAGCAGCAATGCAAGTGTTGAAATGTTGAAAAAGGAGTCGAAGGGAAAGGTAAGTAATCTTATTGTTTTATGCATATATCCTTTGACCAAAAGAAAATCTTTTACCCATGAAACATGTTGTATAAAAATGTTGTTTATTTTAAGTATAAATATGCTGCATTATAATGCTATCTTACGAATTTGTCTTCTCTATTGAAAACAAAATCTGTACTTTCCATGGCCATATTTAACATAGTCCAACTCGTTGTTTTTTATGGAACGTGATGCGACGTGCAGCGTGCAACGTGCAACGTATCGGTCGCAATTTGACAAATAGTATCGCGCCGTGGCGCGTCACGTTTCAACGCTCACCCGTTAACCTGGGTGGTTTGTCGATAGAAACGCGGTAATGACGCGATGCGACACGAAAACATCAAGAAGTCGTCTTGTGTATTTGCGGCCTATGTTGCCGCCGTATACAGTCGCGTTAGTCAGTTACGACATAAGAAATTTATACCATCTGACCAGGATCTAGACTATATATAACATACATGAGTAGGTACATTGATGAAATCAGAAGTGGGATGCCGAGCTCAATCTGGGGTCAACTGTATTAAATCGTCGCGATTAGAGTCTGACATTCCGTTGTCCTCGGGTGTTGCCAGATAATAATAATAAATTTTAACATATAATATGTAGGATCATTCGATGAGTATCTGGATTTCGTGTTCTCTAGAAGCTGCTTTTTAAATATATAATCTTTGTAGTATTGTTATAGTTCCATAACTATGTTTCAAATCTTCTTTACTCTTAATGATTTCTGGAATTTCTGAACAGATGGCTGAGGAGAGCGGCAGTGGGGGCGACGGGCAGTTCAACCTGGAGGGCATTCTGAGCGAGCTGGGCAGCTTCGGCAAGTACCAGCTGCTGTTGTTGTTGCTGCTCGCCTTCCGCGACTCCTTTCTCAGCATGTGCAACTTTAATTACGTCTTCACCGCCGCTGAGGTCGCCTACAGGTTGGCTATCACTTTAATATTAAATTATTCCATTTTTGTTAAGAAATAGAAATGAAGCGAGCACAACATCTGCAGTTATATGTACATAGTACATGATTTGCTCTGCTTGAAATTCTCTATGCATTTTAGTTTTTATTATTTTAAATCATATTAATGTATGGATAATGAATTAGTAATGTTGCCTACGAGACACGCTCCGTGTAACACGACAATATTAAGCGATGTTGTCATGACTGAAGTAAAAGTCAAGCAAAAAGTCTCGCTTGTTTAATGATTAAGAATTATAAGGTATTGTTCAAACAATACGGTTCTAATGTTATATTATAATTTAAACGCCGCGTTTCTTTCAAGAGCCACTGTCTAGACCGATGTCTGTTACGTAGAACTCAAATTAGAAAATGTTTCTCGGATAAGAGTCGTTTCCGCCGAAATTCGTCCACTGTTGGACGTAAGATTTGACCGCAACCTTGACTAGATCATCGGCCCTTCGTGTACCTAC
>JWHW01057304.1:317361-328235 GCA_000931545.1 Papilio glaucus
AGGCTCTCCGCTGTCTCGATTAAGATGTAATAAGGTGACTAAAAAGTAGGTAGACGGCAGTAGGATTGATAGGCGTGAGATATTATGGAAGATCTTATAACACCTCGAACCTCATTGAGAAGCAAGCCATCTCAAAAACCAGGTCAAATATTTTAATATTTAAAAAATCAATTTTAATTTAAAATCTCCTAAAAACATAATAACGTGAGGTACTTTAATAAAAATGTTGCAATTTTAAAAATAAAAACAAAACAATACAATGGGATAGATTTTATTGATAACTGAATAAGAATTATGATACCTAAAAAAATTCAAATTATTAACAAAGAGGATAAAAAAATATTATATATAATTAAAACAAACAATTTTACAAAACATAAAACTTAATATTAAAATTTAAAAAAAAATACAAATACTTGTGAATATCAGGATTTTAATGCGAAGGAATTTTTACAAAAGTACAATTAAAAATTTGATTTCTAAAGCCTAAATTATTGCGCAAAGTATTTAAAATTTATTAACAAAGGTTAGCAAGCTTGTATGTGAAACGCTTATATGAATAGAAATTTAAATAAAATGTGGCGAGGCAACGGGAGTTTAACACTTTTTACGGTTAAAATGAAGCCATAGAAACGCGACGCGACCACGCCGTGCGTGTAAAATGAAGCCATAGAAACGCGACGCGACCACGCCATGCGTGTAAAATGAAGCCATAGAAACGCGATGCAACCACGCCGTGCGTGTAAAATGAAGCCATAGAAACGCGATGCGAACACGCCATGTGTGTAAAATGAAGCCATAGAAACGCGATGCAACCACGCCGTGTGTGTAAAATGAAGCCATAGAAACGCGATGCGACCACGCCGTGCGTGTAAAATGAAGCCATAGAAACGCGATGCGACCACGCCATGCGTGTAAAATGAAGCCATAGAAACACGATGCGACCACGCCATGCGTGTAAAATGAAGCCATAGAAACGCGATGCGACCACGCCGTGCCTGTATAATTAAGCCATAGAAACGCGATGCGACCACGCCATGCGTGTAAAATGAAGCCATAGAAACGCGATGCGACCACGCCATGCGTGTAAAATGAAGCCATAGAAACGCGATGCGACCACGCCGTGCGTGTAAAATATCAACATTGAAATCCCTGTATTTGTATTTTTCCTTAACAACAAAAACTATAGACTAAAACTTCCACGACATGATGATGTTTCAACATGAAATAATGTATTTCCTTTCTAAGAAGAAAATCTAGTATAAGGCAAATGTATCCATGTTCAATTTTCTGAAATTGTTGCAACATTGCAATTTTTCTTCCAAATGACATAACAGTGTTGGCAGTTTTATGTTGTAAAAAGGATTTATTACACCTATACATAAAACTAGTGAAAACCTTAGACCTACTGGACTATCATCAATTCCTATAAAGGCTACATAATCTGCATGTGCTACATAATGTGCATTTCCCGTAAACGTATGTAAATCGAGCTATCTTCTATTCAGATCCATTAGTTTTGTTGTAATTTCGACTCTGGTTTACCAAGGGCCTCCGCCTCCGCGAGGGTGTCGGGCATCTTGGTGCCCAGGGTCTCCGGCTGTGTCAGCACCAGCAGCCCAGACAGCAGTCCCATCACACCGAACATCATCGACGGTATACCATTCCAATACTCCATCTGGAAATCGTGATACAATACATATTTATTATTAGTTAAATTTAAATCTACAGTTAGGAGCGTACTGGTAAATTAAATATAGGTTCCATTACTCTCTCTAGTTTCCTCGCAATTTTTTTTATCTCCCTTGGGAAGCCGTGGGTTCGTGACAATTTGACGACGTGACTGCGCTACACTACTGAAGGTCGTGCTTGTCTTGAAGTGCCTTTACTAACCTGTCAACGAGCTGCCTCCACTCAAATGTATCCTCCGCTTGCCTCAGGGCAGTCGGGATTTCGATCCCAACTGCCTTGCATGCATGCAGGCGACTTGGAACCGATGTTCTAATATAAATTTTACTTGTTCGGGCCTTTAAGTACCGAACCTTTGCCCTCGCCTATTACAGCTAGTTTTTCCAGATTGTCTGGTTAGTTCCGTGCAATATGACCAAAATAGTTGTTGGTTTTAACTCATTCAAATTACATCTATTTTATTTGCATTCTGACATATATTGTGTGATCAAAAAAAGTAAACAATTGTTATTAAGGAGAATATTTCTTTCGGTCAATCTAACACTAGTATACATTTGCCTTGTTTTATTCGAATGAACTTTCTTGACTTACCAGAGCAGGTGTAAGCGGAGCGCTGATGGAGCCGATCCTGCCAATCATGGAGGAGAAGGCAAGCAGCGTGTGTCGGTACTCCGTCGGGTACAGCTCAGACGTGAACAGGTACAATGACGTCATCACCACCGAGATGCCGAACTTGCCGAGTAAGTATATCACCAATCGAACGACGTACAATTCTGAAATTTATTTTTGCATTGAAAAAACTTTCAAGGTTTTATGGCTTCTCGGTAACTTAGGTTTCATTCAAAGTATACATGCGTATCTGAGATTCTTTATCAAACTATATGTGCCCCTGTTTTAACTTGTAGTTATGCACTATTTGTGTCACGTTATAAGGTTAAAAAGAAAAGAAAATTTCGACTGTAGATCCATAGGTCGCTGGTTCAAATCCGACTCGAAGGACCAGTTTTTCATGTATACGACATGAATTAAAAATGATGTAAAGTTTATAGAACTTTATGTAATGTGAAAAATTGAGTCAACAAATTAAAAACGTGTCCGTGGCCAAAGGAAGAATACCACCCATATTAAAATTTCAGAAATTACAGACTAAAAATGTATGTTCATTGTGTATTGAACACATCAAGATGAGAATAATCATAGAGAAAATAAATAAATAAATATGTGCGCACGCCCGTAACCCAGAGGGGTAGGCAGAGATCATGGATTTCCATTTGGTACGATCCTGGCACACCTCTCTCACTTCTTCTACTGTCATACATCTACGCATACATGCTCGTCGGTTATGGGTGCTCCTTATATCGCCTTTTTTAGTAATGATCATAGAGAGACACATATATGTTTGCCAGCAGAAACATTTATAATACTGTAGGGATTGGCACTACAGAAAGATTTTTTAAAGGTAAAGTACCAGGCGCGAGGTCCTAAGGTGTACTTTCAACCGATATCCGAACCGACCAATCCAACCGATATGTGTGTAGATTTGAAGATTTAGTTACAAAGATTCGAATGAAATCTGAATTCTCAACGTAATCAAGACAAAATAGTTATCACTGTATAATAATTTATTTCTGAAGGACCTGACCTTATAGCACAAAAATTAACAGATATTTATTCAGATAAAATGCTTGATAAAATTTATTTTTTATCTACAGCCGTATAATACGCTGATTGCGATACGGTATCAAGTACACTTAATACGCTTTATTCTAAATAATTCGATATAGCAAAAGGAGATTTAAATTGAAAACACATTTTAATGGATAGTGTTAATCCTTCTGTTTTGTTATGTGATTGCTTACTTAAAGCACACCGTTTTCAATTTTGAATAGAATTTATGTATACTTAAATTATGCATTGATTTTTGACTGCGAATTATTTATGATCGTCAATGAGTAGAACTGTAAAAAATGTTGCAATACTACTCAACATAGCCCTCTTTTGAGACAGCTCGGGATTATACTTCAAGCCAGCAGATATAAGACCGCTAAAGGAGATGTGATTTAATGGGTTACAAACAAAACTATCAACCAGATTTCAAGAATCATTAAAATTGTCTTAACTCACCTGATGGTATAAAAGCAAATGCGATGTTGCAGGCAGCACTTAAGAAGAAACCTCCAGATAGTGTTGCTTTCCTGCCGATCCTGTCAAGGATGAGGACGGCAGTGACGTAGCCGGGGATTTCGATAGCACAGGTCAGAATATAGTTGAGATACATGGTGTCCGAAAGACTTGTCGAATTAATTGACAGACCATAGTAGACGAATGTAGTTGTAATCCACCAGATAGGAGTTGTGCATACTCGACGTAACAGAACCTTTGACTTGAAGATTGTTTGAACTATATTTGATTCGACCTAAAACAAAAATATCGTTTTAGATATAAGTTAAAATGACTATCACGTTTGAAATGCAAAGTAGTGAGAGTTACGGATTTCTAATAATATTTTGCACTGTCCTCAAATACCGCTGTCGCATCTATATCTTTTTACTTAACATCACACTTTTTTAAGTTTAAGTAAACGTATGTATTTGGAGGTGTATTTGGATATAATATGTCAACTTACCTTATGAGTGACGGATGGAGGATTCATTAACGCTTCCATGGACTTTTCACTGATAAAAGTCTTGTTAACCCTGGCCACATTCTCTAGTACAGCGCGCGCCTCCACGTACTTCCGTTTGGAGAGTAGCCAACGGACACTCTCCGACAGGACCCAGTAATAGACGATGATAAGGAAGCACGGGACGTGGAGAGCCATTATCATGTACCGCCAGGGCTGCACCGCCCACGCTACACCCCCTAGCACCACTTGCCCCACCGCGAACATGGAAGACGAAGTCGCACTAGTGATCACACGATACTTGGGACCGACCAGTTCCGCCGCTGGAATAAGATATACATATTTGACGTCGTGAGTCTACTTCATCAGAAATTCAGAGATGTCCTTAAAAGACAGTAGGAAATCCCTGCTTCTGTTTATATTAAGATTACAGTTATAAGACAAGATATTGCTAACGCTAAATATTGGTAATTACTATCGTCGGTATATCCCATTTTTTTTCATCAAACTAACGGCTCCTCCCTTTTCATCAAGTTAATAACTTAAGCCAATTAGTGAGTGATTAGCACAAGCAGAGGACCATCTGATGATAGGTGATCACTGTTGCTTATGATCATCAATACATCGAGAACTTCAGGTGCAACTTCTGAAAGAACGCTGGCGAATGCGTAACTTCGACAAGGAACCTAATTAACTTTGACTTACCAAAAATATAAGCGGAACTGAAAGTCCCAGCTCCAAAGGTAGTCTGTAGGAGTTGTAAGACAAGGTACATGCTGTAATTGACGGAGAAGGCTCGGATGAGGCCGAAGACAGCTAGGTTGAAGACGCTAATGATGAGCGCCATGCGCCGCCCGTACTTGTCCGAAATGAAGCCAGTGATAGGCAGCACTAGTAGTGTGCCCACGCTGCTTAGAGTACCGGCAAGAGCTCGGAGCCATTCTTGACAGCCGAGATCGAACTGGAAAGTCAAACGGATTTGGAGTCATGATAGCATCTGCCGCATGAGTGGCGGTCAAAGAACTTGCCTATCGGCGAGTAGTAAATACTTTTGAGTTTCATCCGATAAGTACTGTGTTTGGAAATCCACCTTTATATTTTTATATTTCCATTCATCTTTTCAGTATAAGGCAATGTATAAGGAACACTTCTGTCTAGGCACATGCTAACGGCCGACGTTCTCTTAACATTAGGAGAACCACTTGCTTTTTTGCTTCTTCTTACATGAGAAATTTAAAGTTCCGTACGATAGGCTAGGTGACGGGGCCCTCAATATACTTAAGTTATGAAGTTTTGGTACCGGGGCAAAATTTACAAAAGGTACCTTGCTCCTTGGGGTTGACAGGGTTTTATGGTGAGGGAATACAGCCTCAGCGCGACCGTTGCGGGAGTCCACTGGATGAGGACGACATATATGGGGGATACCTAGGTCCAGCAGTGGACAAAATGTTGACTGCGACGACGAAGTACGACACTTAGTTATCAACTCTTTACTGTTTATATATACTTACATCGTAAACGACTGAATTGTCCCTCGCGTAAACGAAATCATCGCACGCGACTGTATTTAGCCGATCGAAGAGATTAGCGGGACAGGAGGTGAGAGTACCGTTAAGACCTATGGGAGCGAACCTCTCGCAGCTCGAAAATCCAGAGCTAGTTTCAGGTACTGCGTTGAGGATCCAATTCGGGTGAAATTGAAAGACCATTCTGTTTTCACCGCATTCCGGTATTTGACATCTATAAAGTATAAAATCAAACTTTAGAAAATATAAACATGGATACATAAGAGACCCAGTTTTGCAGTTAATAAAGACAAAGAATTTTACATGACACTTAACTGAGTATAAGGAAAATACTTTTAATGTTAAATAATTTTCATAATTTAAAATGAAGACATTTTCTTCTCACCTGTGTGGAACTGCAGCCGCTGAGAATATGTACTCGCTCATAAACGCCGAGGCGATTATTGGCAAAGCCACCAGCAGGATGTTTCTAAGCTGAAAAAGACCGAACTGTCCCAATTCGTTGACCAGAATATCGTCTAAGTCCAATGGCTTTTCAACCTCACTCTTTTTTACTCCCGCCTCGCTTTCCTTTCTAGGTGGAGGTTCTACGTTGCTATTTAGATTATCAGCCATTACGGTGTCTACACTGTAACTTCCTGTGTATGTTTTTAGCCGAAGACTTGACAAGTCGACGAGCCGTAATAAACTGAAGCAAGTTAATGACAATTGTAATTTAACAAATACAATGACGATATACTATCAACGTACAATTTAAATGATACCTATAAATTTGTTAAAAAATCACCAAACCACAAGATTATACACAACTCGTGATGAATTCACCTTTTTCCTCTGTAAATCCTTCAGAACCTGATAAAGAAACCGAATAAATCCGATAAATTGCAAATTATATTAATCAATCATAAATAATATAATCTAGTCTAATCATCGATAAGTTTATATTATTATTGATATGTATTAATTGAAATTCCAGATCAAGTTAGAAATTTTAGATTGCTACGCGCTATTAAAGTACTGGAAAATACGTATTATCACGCGTATATTGTAAGAATTGTGTATAAGGTATGGGAGCCGACGATGCTTAATTCGTACATCCTCGAGTGTCGCACTTAAATCGTCCCATTACTGAAATGCACACTTAGCATGTTAATAATTTCCTTATCTTAAACTAGTTCGCTCGAGTATGTCCGATATATTTTTTTAAAATTAATGGGCTACCCTAAGCGCGAGTCTACATAGATGCCAGTTTTGTAGTGTAGCGTACTATACAAGGTCCAAGATTTGTAAATCTGACGCGCTCGATGATTTAGAAAAATCCCCCTCTTCGGCTTCCGTACCAATACGCCTGTTAGTCTCAGAGTTTTAGGAATAATTGGAGTGGCGTCACTAATTAATAGTCTGGCGTCTGAAAATAGCCTTTTAAAGTAATGAATTAATAATGATTAATAATATAAAACGAGCTATAAATGACTGATGCTACAGTTCGCGTAATTAATTAGAGCTAAAATTAATATAATTACTACACCGAAATTCAATCGAGCGATGTCAGGTACGAGCTGTTATTGTATCTGTATCTTTTATTTTTTGTGTCGTTAATAAGCTATAATAGTTGAGATTCTATCTCTAAGAGCAACTGTTATTTCAAGTAAAAATCGACACAATCAGAATTTTCGTTAGAAAAATATTGTTATTTTTTCTAACATTGCAACTAAGCTTCAAAAAAATGTGCTAATAATGGTTCACAAGCATAATCGATCGTACCTACACCGTTAGGTTGTTTACGTTTCTTTTTAAAACAAATTTACCTTTTTACACGGTTATATTTAGCTCGACCTGTACGGAATTTATTTGTTTATTTGGGTCAAAATTAGAAATTAAAATTTAAGCACCTTCCCGTTGTCAGATTGATATATAATTTTTGTACACACATTTAATTTGTATGACAATACAATTTTCAGTGCACATATAGTAAAAACGTTTAACTTAAAAGTGTTTTTTTTTTATATTATTTTTTTAGATTGATAACCGGACATTCATTATAGCCAAATCACTCTCTTTTAGATTTTCGGAAATTCCATAAATATTTTTAAAATAACTGAAATTGTATCCGAAAACTTAAATCTTCATCATATCCTGGATCGGAGACTATCATCAATGGATTATAATGTTTTTATATCTCATCTAAAAACATTGACTTTAACTGATACCTTATTTGGTACGATTTCGAAGTAAAGATCGTTTAGTAGTAAATTACCAGGTAATAAGAAAATATATGAGATTGCAAAGGTGTATCAAATTTTATCTAAACTATGTTAAAGTACTTTAGTATTCTTAATCGTGGCTTTCCACTGGCGTAAAATCGTGTCGCGAGACAAGCTTTCTTTATATCCTTCTCGCTGAAAAAATTGAGATGACAATATGTTTTGTCTGATTATTTTCGGCAGTGTAAACCCACGGTATGAGCTGTCAAAAGGTTGCATTTTGAACTTCATCGCGTACAGACCAGTCTCAGTGAAGGACATCCAAATCTGACGACTGACTTTAACGAAGTTGACGCGCAATTTTATACATCGTTCCTCTGATTCAAATCAAAGCCACCGTGATCCAAACTACATACTCACAGGGTCGTTTTTATCTGTATCGGGGACTTACACCGATAAACTTTCAGGTTCTACAAAATGACTCAGGTCCGGTCGTTGCCGGCTCTTGCACTATTACCGTAACACCGTACATCAATTGAGTAGTTAATTTGATGAGAAGATTGTTCAGAATTTATCTAAATGATCCTCGATTATATTTGTTATTTGATACATTATCTTAATACACAGTAGACAATACAGAGACGAAGGCGCGGATGTGGAGTACTTGAGGATTATCAAACAATTAATTATTATTAACAGTACTTGACGCGCCACGGATAACGCGAGTTCAGTGGCACTGAGAGATTACTGGTGCACAGTTTAATAACATCAAAATATGCTTTTCAAGTTCGTTGCACCGTTGCAACTTTGTTGTCGGGGTACATCAACCATAGTGTGGCTGATAGTGGTGGTGGTCCAACACCACCCGACCGGGTTCCCGCCTTGTCGTGGCAGTGGGGCTCAGTAGCCGTGGGTCCCACGGTGAAGCTAAGAGGAACCCACGGCTGGTCAGTGAGGCAGGGCTCTCAGCACTCTGTAACTACTGTCGAGTACTGTCGACGCGAGTTACCGGTGAGAGGGTAGGAGGGAAACAGTAGAGTGAGATTTTTAGGGAAACAGTTGAGTTATAAATTTTGTTTAATACTATGTAAAGAAGGAACAAATTAAATAATAAAATTTATTGTTGCGATTTGTTTGGGTTTAAGATAGCATTTATTACTATGCGAACAATAAAAAGATTAAATTATATCCGTTTGGTGATAAACGCAATCAAACACGTGCAACATGTACACGTGAAACACGCACTCATACACAGGGTATATTATTACCTCCTAATGTCTTACACAAGGAAGATTCGGGGATAGACATCATCACTAAATTAATCTTATTTTTGACCGATTGACCCAAAAAGGTTAACGTTGTACGTATCTGTTCCATAGCGTAAACAGCTTGACCGATGTTGAAGAGCTTGTCATTCAATTTGTATTGTACCCCGAAGTGCATATGACGTCAGCAGCCAGTGGAAGAAGTAATGAAATGTCTACAATCAGTCAGTGGTTGTGAAGCTACTACTTGTTCACTCCGCTCATTTCATTCAATTTGTTCCTTTGTCTTTCTGAAATCCAAATACAATCACTCTTTGTAGCATTGTTGTTAGTGACGTTACTTTTTTTTAAACAAAAGGCAAACGAGCAAATGTCTCCTCTGCTTTAAGCGACCGCCACACATGTGCATCTGCAACAACCTAACGAGGGACAGAGGGAGGATAAACAGAAAATGATGTTCCCTTCTTATCCCATTCCTGGTCAAATCCTCCTACCATTCCCATTCTTTCCTTATTAGGAATGGGAAGGGGAAGAGGAATAGGCCTCCGGCACCTCACTCATCAGATGGAACGCAGAGTACTTCTACTTCACGCCTGTTTTCTGTAAGGTCGTGGTATTCAACCGGTCGAGCCGGCCCATTCTTGCAACAGATATTGTTGCGGGCTCTACCACTGTTATCTGCTACTGCTATAGATCCTTACATATACTCCGTTTAACCACGAGCATAGCAATGTTGTATAACAAGGTCGATTTTCACATATTTTGTTTTTGGAAAACCGTTTTAATAAAGTCAATAAAACAGTATTTAGTTTTGATTCCTTGTACAATACCAAACCCAGATTGAAAAAGAAAAAAATGTGTAAATCAATAATAATGTATTTCCAATAAATAAGCTTAGTATTATGCACAATTAGTTGAAACAGTACATTTACATTTTCGCTGCTACAATGAAAAGAAAGAAAGAGAAAAGAGAAGAAGAAAGAGAAGAAGAGAGAGAGAAGAGAAAAGCAAAAAGAAAAGGTTTTGAAACCTTTTCTTTTTGCTTTTCTCTTAACCATAAGGAAAGTACCCGTACTACGTGTATGTTCAGGCGCGGGGGATCTTTAAAATACCAAGTTTGGTTACAGTGACTTATGTTTTCGTCACGAAGTCAGTATCCTCTAAGGAAATCTAGAGCTTTTTCGAACTATATACAAATATTGTGAGCAGCATTTACCGCTTTTAAAACTAAATACCGTGTTTTTGTTTTGATCTTGGCATATGTTAAATAAAAAACGGGTGGGTACGGATATCTTGAAGTAGAATGCATTCACGTTCATTAATTCAACTATCCATTTGTTCATTGATCCATTTGTAAGCGTGTAATGTCCACTTTTTATAGTCAAAAACCCCTATATTACAATGTACTCCGCGTTTTTAGGGGCCCCACTAAAGAGAGCTTAGAGCTAGGTTTCTAAGAGTGGTAGCGGTTGTGATAATAGAACTGTCAAAGGAAAAAAGAAATTCAAATCTAATGGGTATATCCCTGTTTCAGTGCTTTCAAACAAAGTTTTCAGCTTTATTATAT
>JWHW01057304.1:328402-340968 GCA_000931545.1 Papilio glaucus
TTAAAGTGTTGGTTACAGTGACTTATGTTTTCGTCACAAAGTCAATTTCCTTTAAAGAAATCTCGAGCTTTTTCGAACTATATACAAATATGGCGAGCAGCATTTACCGCTTTTAAAACTTAATACCGCGTTTTTGTTTTCATCTTGGTATATACTAAATAAAAAAACGGGTCACGTAGTGTGGGTACGGATATCTTGAAGTAGTATGCATTCACGTCAATTGAACCAACTAGGATCCATTTGTATGCGTGTAATGTCCACTTTTTATGGAGTCAAAAACCCCTATATTACAATGTATTCCGCGTTTTAAAAGAGAGAAAGAGAGCTTAGAGTTAGGTCCCCATTAAAGAGAACTTAGAGTTAGGTTTCTAAGAGTGGTAGCGGTTGTTATAAAAGAACTGTCAAAGGAAAAAATAATTATTCAAATCTAATGGGTATATCCCTGTTTCAGTGCTTTCAAACAAAGTTTTCAGCTTTATTACATTAGTACACGTACTTGAGACATAGAAATGACATATTTTATTGCTGAAAATACAGCAATTCATGTTTGATTTTAACCTATAGTAATTGTACGCTCGTTTTATAGGCTTCTTTAACTTTCCCTCGATGATGTCAGTCGATTTCTCGACAGAGGCAAATCAAATTGAAAGATCTACGAGCACAACTCTCACACAATCTATGTATATTCATTTAACAGCAACTTAAGTTCTTAACTGAAATTGCTCTCGAGCATATAATTCACGCCACGACAGCGATACTAAAGTAAAAGGTTCGCATACGAAACCTGATGGTTCCAGGTATTATATTCATCTATTTTCATTCTCATCAACACGTCTAAGCATACACGGTAGTCTACTCCTTACTTCTAGCATACTACTAGTATCGAAACGCTGACTTTTGTAAATACATTTTAATTGCATTATAATTGTACAACTTTGTTCTCTAAGTCACAGACAATAAAGTTCTTTATAAGAATTGTATTAACAAACCATTATTGACTAATTAGTCAGTGGTATATAAATAACCTTAAATGACTAAGTACATTTGTTCAATCAATTCCTACCGGTCAGTTCTTTCAATGCGACAAAGCATCCATCCATACCACCTTGAAGGTTACCGTTCTATAACCACGCTTCACGTAACTTCATGGTATTTCAAAACAAATACCACAGGGCAGCGCATCCGCTGTTCCTTCAGTGGAAGCTCATGGGCGGCGGTGATCACTTAATACTAAATAACCCGTTGCTCGTTGGACCCTTATAACAAAGGACTAAGATCAAGAGAATAATATCGATCAGTCTATGTGTACTGGGCGCTGCTTGATGGCTGCGATGCTTTCGGCCTGCAGGATGGTGTCTGGTAGCTGCACACTGAGGGTCTCAGGCGTAAGCAGCATCAGCAGGCCGGAGGTGGCCGCCATTAGACCGAACAGAATGTACGGCAACGACTCCATGTACGTCATCTAAAGAAGACAATTGAAATAAAAAATAAAATTCCAAGAGTAGACAAGCGGAATACAGAAATCAGAAAGAACACACAAGTAGACTGTGTCCTAATCACCCATATGGTCGAAAAACGGTATGGACTAATTTAACTCTTCATTCTATTTGCTCCAGTATTGAAGGTCATCCAATTGTCACCACGTCACATTTATGTCATCACAATGGAATAGAAAAACTGACGCTGGCATCCAATACTATGAGGTACGCACAATAAAAGAAAGTTTAAATCGCTTCGTTCATACGCGAGGTATATCAACTACAAGCCGTGTGTCCAAACGGTATAATGGGGATAGAGAATTAAATCTTGTACTTTACCAGTAACGGCGTCTGTGGGGCGATCATCTGTCCGATCCTGCCGGTCATGGAGCAGGCGGCCAGCATGCGGTGCCGCAGCCCCGTGGGGTACAGCTCGCCCGTGTACACGTAGATGCTGCTGAATACCATGCTGATGCACAGCTTGCCGAACAGGTTCAGTGACGTCTGCAGCCACACCATAGCTATAAAAACATATTTCATGCTCATTTAGTGATGTAATGTAAACCCTATCTGTAAATGTAGACGGTATTGTCTACGGGCTACAGATTTTATACCATATCCTTTCCCGATCCATTGATTTCCACAATTTATTCTGATTTCATTTGATCAAATAGTAACTTATCATTTGAAAAAAAAAAATAACTTACAAGTTGGAATGAATGGTAGGCTAATTAGAGAAATTCCACAGATAAAGTAAGCTGCAATGATAGACTTCTTCCTCCCGAACCGATCCAGCGTGAGCACGCTCAGACCATAGCCGGGGATCTCGATGAGAGACGTCAAGATGTAGTTGACGTAGCTGTTGCCGCCGAGCGAGACGGAGTTGATGGATAAGCCGTAGTAGATGAAGGTGACCGTGACCCACCAGAACGCGCATATGCACAAGCGGACCATCAACACTCTGGACTTAAACACTGCTAGCATCATTGATGGAGACGATTCTGGCTTAGAACTTTCGGGAGTCTTCTTTTCTGGATTGGAATTTTCAGAAGTCTTCTTCTGTGCATTTGAATTTTCTGGATTGGGATTTTCTGGATCTGGCTGTTTAGATTCTTCTTGCGTTTCTTCAGTTAGCTGCCTTATCGTCTCCGGGGATAGTTTCTTTTTGTTGACTTTGGCTGCTTTAAAGATTATTCTGGCTGCCTCCTTCTTCTTTCCACTCGTGAGCAACCACCGCACGCTCTCTTCAATGAGGAAGTAATAAATCACAGCGAACAGAGCCGGTGCGTAGATGATTCTTGTCAGTGTCCGCCAGTAGGGTACCGCCCAGGCTATAAGCGCAATAAGAGCTTGGCCCACAGCGAATGTGCTCGAAATTATATTGCCACAAAGAACTCTTCTATTTATTCCCACCATTTCGAGAGCTGAAAAAGGAAGTAAAATTTGAGTAACTGAATCACTCCACGCCATTGTTATGGCTAAAAATCTGGCAGAAAATCGATTTACAGCTTTGTCAGCAATTTAAGAAGAACTTACCCAGAACAAATCCGGAGGAATAGACGCCGGCACCGACAACCGCGTCCAGAAACTCCAAACAAATGTAACTTATATAGTCCTGGGTGAACGAGCGTGCCACCCCCACTATACCGGGGCTAACAGCTGTCAGGATAAACGCGACGCGACGCCCGAAACTGAAATCATATACCTTCTTTAGTTTTAGGAAACTGGTCAAAGAATATCACATTATTTTGCTATTACAAATTATACAGGCACAACTCACAAATTATTTTGATGTTAGTGAAATATAAATAAATAAATAACTATGCGCACGCCCCTAACCCAGAGGGGTAGTCTGCCTACCTACCGCCACCACGGATTGCTACCAGGGATTTCCATTTGGCGCGATCCTGGCACACCTCTCTCGCTTCTTCTACATTCATAAATCTACGAATACATGCTCGTCGGTTATGGGTGCTCCTTATATCGCCTTTTTTTAGTAATTCACTAATCTGATCGATATAAGTTCTCCTAGGGCGTCCCCTACCAACACTGCCACTCACTTTTGCTACATAAATTTGTTTCGTTATTCTCTCTTCATTCCTTCCTTTGCCCGAAATATCTTAGTGGAATATCTTGTTGTAATTTAAAGATACTTTTAGTTAGTACATAATATATTAAAGACAATGAAGTATAAAAACATGGCTATCGCTTAAAATACTTCAACATCTCTATACGGCGATAGTTTCTGTGGCAGCGCTAAAGGACACTCCGCTAATGCGAGTTAATTGCTCTGCTGTAGTAACAACGCTATTACTACCACTGTGCTACGCCTAAGGGCGTCCCCTGCCAGCACTGCATAGAATGCTATTTGGTGATATAGAAAAATGATGTTCACTTTTCAAACGTTAACCTTAACTTTAATATCGTTTGGAATAAGTAAATCATAATTTACTTAATATTTTATAGTGTTTAGTTATCAGAACGATTAACTATCTACGACTTGATCACATTATGATGACAAGATTAACTTCGCACACTGTCCTAAAATAAGCTCTCGTGAGTATCTTAAGACGTAATACATAAGTCTAATTATTATTAAGTACTATTATAATTATACTTACGTATCTGATATGTAAGCGGTGAGCGGCAGCGCCACGAATATCCCGGCGCTGTGGATGGTGCCCACCAGGGTCCGCTTCCACTCCTGACAGCCCAGGTTGAACTGAAAAATAATATGATAAAATATATATCAGACACAGAAACACAAAACGTGTATTTAATTACAAAAGTTGAGTTTCATGTAACGTCTCGTGACATCAAATAATGAAAATCACTTTAATAGAAATTATGAAATAAAACGTTCTTAATAAAATATTTTCAAAGTGAACAAGATCTGATCCGGAAAAGCACAATGATCGCAAATAAAAGAACAACATTGTAGGTTCTTATATTCGTCTAACGAAATGACCGGCGGCGCATTATGTTTTCCCACTCACTGTCTTATCTCCTCCTCTCCTTATACCCCTTCGTTCCAACATAAAGGAAACCCACAACACTTTTTTGGGTAATCGGTCAAGTAAATGAGAAATCAAAATCGTAAATCACCTCAGCGACGATGCTGTTGTTATGCTCGTAGACGAATCTATCACAGCGCACGGTGTTCTGAGGGTGGAAGCTCTCAGCGGTGCAGCCTTCGCCCACGGGCTGCATGCGGTAGCAACTGCTGCCATCCGACGGCAGCGCCCACGCGCCCCAGCCATTAGTGTCCAACTGTGGCGGTGATTTCTCGCATTCCGGCACCAAACACCTGACGGTAAAGCATTAGTTTTTCGAATTTAAAAAAATCTTACTAAATGTTTAACTGGGCAAATCTTGACCGAGGGCGAGTAATATTGTAGCGTTCTTTAGTCTCAATGTAGAGGCAACAAGTCTAATTTATGAATCAGCTCTTGTATATCTTTCAGTAAAGTAAACATAAAATTAGCAATATAAACAAGTTTTCATTAAAGTTGTGCTTGAAGCCCCCAATAATATATGATCAGTAGTTAGAAAATAATCCCGTTTACTGCGTATTTTATAAACAAATTTTATAAATAGCTTGAATGCAGGACGCGTCAGTACAAGTGATCTGTCTAGGTGTGTACTGCGACTGTGTCAAGGCGACGGAGCCATTATCTTTTTCCTCGATCCTTGATCCTTGTAAGCAGCACGTCCGGTCGCTAAAGGAAGTGGTAATAAAATTTAACACGTCCTTTTATAAACGTATCAAGGCCTGTGATGATACATATGAGTAGTGCTATGATAGTCAAATATATAAAATCACATGTTCCAAGCTTAAGAACTTGGTACGAAAATGTTTGTGTCAATGTTGTGACCAACAGTGTACACTATAGATATCCTATACCAATACCTTTTTGGTTTGGCATTCCACTACCGCGCGGTTTACGTGTAACCTCCTCCCTCTTACAACTGACTCGTGGAATCATGTCTCCAGTGGTATTTCCACACCAATACGACTCAGGGAACCTAGTAACAGAGTACGTACGCTTTCTCTAAAGGTGGGCAACACATCTGCAGTTTCTATGGTGTTGCGGAAATTCATGGGCCGCGGTGATCACTTTAGGCGACTCGTCCCTTGTTTGCTCCCTTATCCTACAAAAATAAACTAAACTAAACGCAGTAAAACTACAAGAAACCGACTTAAATTCGTAAAAATCCTGAATAAATGAATCTATTTATTGAGTGAGAATAAAACTTGAATCAATTGTATTTCAAATTAAATCAAAATAAAAAAGGAACCAATCTGTAAAAAAAAAACAAAAGATCATAGAAAAAAAATCGGTTCATAAGTCAGAGTTTTGAGAACCTCCTACTTTGTTTGAAGTCGGTTAAAAAACTATCAGGGTCAAACATCTGCAACTTATTCGTTTGTCTGCTTATTCCATCAAACGTATCACTATATCATCTCATAATTCTCCATTAACAGCAAACAGTTGCATTGCAAATGTTATTTTCGTTTGCTACATATTGTTTATTCAAATGTTAACATTGTAGGAACACAACTTGTACAGTATGAATCATTCAAGTTTAACTATTTTCAGAATATTGCAATGATTATTAAACGAATTCAATTTGATGCACAAAACACACAAGAACAAAAACAACCACTCAACTGTCAAGACAAAGCCAAAGCTTGACCTATAGGAATGTCAAATTCGAATTTAAATTGAAGCTTCACCCCTCAAGGGATGGAAGAGATGAAAATTTTCAATTCCTTCATGTATCATTTCGATCGAAAATTTCATATTTTAGCTTCTTTACTACAAATGACTTTTAACAGCAACAACATGCGTTGCACGAATGGGCCGGCTCGACCGATGAAATACAACCTCACAGAACAGGCGTGAAGTAGAAGTATTCTGCGTTTCGTCTAATGAATGAGGTACCAGAGGCTTAATTCTAGTCCTCTCTCCCCCTCCATACCTTTTCTTATAAGTAAAATATAATAAGGAAAGGGAGATATCCTCTTTCTTGATTATCCTTCTTCTGCCCATTAAGTACGCAGAGCACAGTTTGTCACCTTGTTCCATAAAAAATGAGCAATTTGCGAGCAACAGTTACTCTAAATATTAGATGTTTTTGTTGTCTTTGTTAAATATCAAATACAAATTATTTCGTAATATCTACATCGTCGCTTGTCAACACGTCCGACAATGTCTGACATCCCAACACTTGAGCACAGATCATATCTGACGTCTACTTCGTAACGCAACAACGTCAGCATATTACAAATCATGACTGAAATAGTGTGCAATTGATGATAAAGCAGACGATACTTTGATTAAAAAGAGATTAAAGCCCTTTTTCACTAACGCACCCCCAAACTGACCCTTAACAGTGGTTCCCTAACCTAAGGAATTCTCTAAATCTGTCCCTTTGATGATTTTAGAAGTCTTCGTCATATGAGTTAAAAAAAATCTCATCCCTCTATATAGGCCGTTTAATTATAATTTGAATGTCTATTAAGTCAATAGTTTAGAAAACATAAGATAACTCAATAACAATTACTATTTTTCATCAAATACGTATAAACTGTCACTTAACGCTAAAAGGAATACCGGCTCCCTCTCGAAGGGGACCTTTAAATAGTGCTACTATACGCATGTTAATCTGGTAAAAAATGATTCGATGTATACACGTGTTGTCAAGTAATTCGAAGGTGAAATTTTTCGTGCAACGAATCTAATCAGGTCATTATCGGGGCAATAACTTAGGCCTCGATGACTTGTGTCACCTAATCCATACAGCTCCGACCACTCGAGGATAACATACATCATATACAATGTTGCCACGATAACAGCTCACCACAACTCTAAATATTACTGATTATCATATCACAACATATCTTATATTCTTAAAAAACAATGTAATATTAAAAACAAACTTATTATATCGTCAGCTAACATGGATTTATATGCCTCTAGATACGGCGTTCAATACAAATTTAACATTCAAAAGTGAAGGCGAGAAACGAATACGTTGTATTTTACGAAGTCGCCAATTGGCGACTTTCGGTGGCTTCACTTTTGGGTCCCGGATGCTCTTTGGATCTTTGCTGGGAACTTTCCGGAAGCAGAGACATTTTCGCTATCATTTTAATGTTATATTGTCTGTGAATATATCTCAGAAGGATGTCTCAGTGTCAGGATACAAATACTATGTTGAAGTGAGATAGTATATATCTGGCTGATTATAATGGAGCACTATATTGATGCCAGTATTTTAAAATATTGCCAGTATTTATAATTATTTGGCAACTTTGTAATATAAAGTGATCACGGTTCATATAAAAATTACGGAGATTTTCAACGTACCACGAGTTAAAATTAACACCACGATAAATGTCTCCATCTCTGCACACATCACGAGAACTATTCATTTGTTCAAGTACAATTAATGTGTACAAGAATACCATTTGGGTAATAAGAACACAACTAACTAGCTTAATAGTGTAAATTCGTTGAGATTCTTGAGAAACTACTAAGTTCTTGAACTTGAACAACTTTTGAGTTGTGCCATCGACATGCTAACAGCTAATCTATACATATAATAAATATGTAACTGATCGCTGTCTGTACATGGAAGATATTTGAGAAAAACTATTATTAGGCGCCTTCATGAACGCAATAAAACACAAAACAATGATTATTAGAATTTTTGTCTGTCTATGCGTTTGTTACCGCTAATCTCACAAACGGCTTAACCGATTTGCGTGCGGTTTTCACTAATGTATTATGGTAAGCTTCACTTAAAATTTAGTGTTTGTTTTATCTCAATCAGTATATAAATAAAAAAGTTATATCAATTTAAAGAACCACGTCAAACATTCGTTCGATAAAAATGCTATAAAATAAAGTACTATTAAGTGGATAATATCATTTCGTTTAAGTAAAATTGCTGGGCGGGTGAAACCGCGAGGCACAGCTAGTATATTAATATTTGTAGTAAGTTAGGCTACCGAGATAATAAAACATTTATTATCAAACGGGTACTTGATAGCTCTTATCAGGGATTTTCTAAACGCCGCCAACTACCGCATATATGAATTATTAAAAGGCAAATAAAGAGAGAAAAATAAACTGATAGAATAAAAGAACAAAATTAAACATAGACAAAAAATAAACATAGAGATTTGTGATACTACCCCCGCTAGTTGATAATGCGCTGCGACCTTGTCAAATTAACAAAGTGCGTGTTTGCAATTCCATACTCGTACTGGCTGGCTGTTGCTAACGGTACTGAGTGTTCAATGACAAGAGATTACGTCACAAAAACCGCAGCCAGGCGCATTAGCAACTTGCGGGGGTGATACTATAAATAGTAATGCGTGTGCATGCACATTTCAGTCGTCAACAGCTCACCTATTTTTAGCGGCCATCGCACCGAACACGTACTGCGTGCTGACTGTACCGCACCATAATATTGGTACCATTATTATCAACAAGATCCTAAACTGGTACTTTCCCACGGGGCCCACCTCCTCCAGAAATCTTCCCGCGTCCAATCTCTCCTTGTTTTGACCCATTGCGGGTGAAAGCCATCTCAATGCAAACTAAAACACTTCATACAAACAACTTTCACTCACATCTATGTGATTTACAGGTGACTGTACCACTTTACACTTTACAGATAAGTCTATAGACGAGCTAAAAGATGAATCTCTTAAACAGTTACACTATTAAATGAACAATGTAAAGTTACACTTAGATATTTACAGATGTTGACTTTACTTTTGTCAAACGTGTTGAAATTATCACATAAAACACTAAACTATTGAATGGCTATTTTTCTGACAGACATCGTGAAACATACTGAACGTCATGTTAGAATAGATGTTTGTTTTTTACTGTTACAGAATTATTTTGAAGAAGGTTGACCGACGAAGAAAACAAATAATCGATATTGGCAACATTTTAATAATCTATACGAATATTATAACGGGCAAGTTTATCTCCATATATCTATTATTTTATATCTGTAAGTATGCGTAAGATGGGGGAAGAAGATATAGGAACGGAGGCCACGGATAGGGACCAGAATTGTGGATTAATGACCTCGTGAGAACGGCAGGAAGTCGCTGGATCTGGTGCTCAGAGGAAGACATTAGGGAAGACCCTGATATAGGCTGATGATGATGATTCTATCTTCAGTATTATATCGAAAATTTTCCTGAACATGCTGGCAACTCTTACGCCCATATGGCATTTGAGGTCTCTAGATCTGGTAGTCGATATTTCTAGGAATAGAATTGATTTTTTTGGGGTACATTCTCAACCACTACAATACACATACCGGGTGGTGACTGCCTATCTGAGAGCCAATATTTTAACGGTTTTGTCCGACAATGAAAAAGAATTAATAACTAATTAGAAAAACCCGCTACCATGTGAAGGTATACCTTAAGTTCAATCCGTTCATTGACGCTAAGATAATTTAATGGTGTACTTAGCCTAAATTAACTTAAGTATTAAGTTGTGCTTTACTACTTAACTAGCTGCGACAGTTTCACATCTCATTAAAAAGGAATTTATATGTAATAGCCTGTAGCCTGTTATTTATTTCATTTTTTTTTCATTCGCTTGAAATTTTTTCAAGATGATTCAGGGTAACAACTTCGAATATAGGTAACATGTGTCAAAATGTTGTTACTGTCGACACATGAAACATTATCATCACAACCGATATTTTAAATGAAATTTTTATGTATTTTTCTATGTCTTGAAAACAGTTTTTTTTTTCGGGATGAAAAGTACACCATGTCAATATCTGTCTCCCTGAGAACGTGCGTGCAAAATTACAAGATGATCAGTTGAGTGGTTAAGGAGTTAAAATGTAACAAACATTAATAATATTAGTGAGTATAGGTTACATTCTTATATCCTAGTAGCTTAATGATATCATTAGCTTAATCGCACAATAGCTAAGTCACAGGTGGTAAGTCATTGCTTACCACCTGTGGCACTAATAATCAGGTAAAAATGTGGTCACCTCACAACTTGTTACGATAATAAGGTAGGCATATGGTCAATTCACCACATGTGACGATAATAACCAGGTAGACGTATGGTCAACTCACCACCTGTGACTCTAATAATGTGTAACGAAAATAATAATTATTTATAATCTGGAAATCGATTCGGAGTTGATTTTAATTTCTCCATACGTTATAAAGTTAACTATAATTTTCTCTGCAGCAAAACTACATTTGTAAACTAAATTGTAACCTCATACAATTTTAAACAATAATAATAATAGCTAAGCAATACATCTCTGATTGCTCTTTGTTTCGCGACCGTTAAATTAAACCTCAACTGTCAATCATTCTATTTACAATAACTTTATATTAATACGAGCAGAAATATATTATTTAAATAACCTATTGAATGTAGACTACGGCAATACTAGACAGACAAGAGAATACCAATTGCCTTAGGTACTACAAACATGCAGTATGGACTACTGGGCCGACCCCACATAAGTAAAACAATCTTTTCCATCTTTGTTCCACAGAACTACGTCATAGTATAAACTGGGTATCGTATATTTTTACCAAAATCTTCAATTCAATGTATTTTCTTTTAACTTCCTTAAAGACTGTACCGCGGCCACGATATAAAACCACCCAACGTAATAAAGGGCAGGGAGATAATTACCTTTCTTACCTACTTTATTTTTTATCTTTATCTTATTTTATTTTTTTATGGTAGTGAATTGTATATTTGATTTAGGAAATATTTTCAATGTTCGCATGGTGATTCGAGTCAAGGTCCTGAGTATATAGAATAATCAAGAATCTGTGAGTCAGGGGATACCAATGATCCCTACCAACCTCTCCACGTCATAGGCTTGAGTATGTATATCACGTAGATTTTAAATAATTTATATGCGTCAATAGTCTTATGGTTAAGGATACGGATTGCTGAACATGAGGACGTGGGTTCGAATCCGAACTTACTAATAAAAAAGTCGTTTAATAAATAAATAATTGAATATTTTTTTACCTTATTCCTTATTTACTTGTCAGATCTGGTTTGCAAATCTAAATATATCAACATCTAAGGATATCTAAGATATCTAGACTATATATAGATATATCTAAGGATAACAAGAACTAAAATCGAAAATAAAACAATTATTAACTGTATTTATTAACCAAATTGTATTGCTGCGGGGCATAAGACCATCTTAGGAAACACTGACAACTGTGATTTAGGTGAATACAAATCAAAAATCTTCAAGTTCAAATGTTAAAATGTCAGTAATTTAGACAATTCATTTTTGATTCATTCACTGTTATAACCTTGTCATAATAACGCTTACGCGTATTATTAATTCAATAAGATAACTTTGAATATTTTTTAGACAAATGTAGTGAAAAAAATATGATAAAGCAATCGTTATGCCTTAAAATACGCTAAATGATCTCCATTTCGTAGTACAGTAATTGATACAAAACTTTTTTGATCGAGTTAATATAAGCCAGTTGCGTAGTAACTCAAAACTGACTTGGGAGGCGGGAAACATATTCCTTCTCTGTCACACCTATCGCACTTACTGCATTCGTCTCGCTCATGGTATCAAATGGTACAATATTTCTGGAGTTAATTTCATACATAAGATTCAGAACAAATCTCTATTATATGTCATTTCCCTTTTTTAAAAGATGTGTACGCAATTATTACGTGCCAGTGACAAAGGCGCCGAGGGCAAGTGAAATTACTGTGTTATAACCCCCGAAAATTGCTAATACACCTGGCCGCCATTGACGTAATTTCGTGACATTGAACACACAACCTCTAGCAGCCCTATTTTCACTGTTACTATATTTATTGTTGTCATTTTTATTTTAAAATAAATAGGAAAATACTTTACAGTCGTGCTCGTGAAATTATTATTTAAATATGAAAAACCAGACAATATCCCAGTTAATCACAGATATAAATATGAGAATGCAAAACTTTGATAGTGACATTGTGTGATTTGACATATTAACCAACAAGCAAGCCAGTGAAAAATCTTCATTACAGC
>JWHW01057304.1:351134-361939 GCA_000931545.1 Papilio glaucus
AGCGCGAGCTGTCCCCAGCGCACGGCGGCGAGCGCGAGCAGGTCAAGCACGGCGATGGCGTTGCGCAGCGCGTGCGCACGCGCCGCCTCAAACTCGGCGCTCTGCGAGAGTACAGCGTCGCGAGCTGCCATCGCCTCGCCCACCAGCACCAGCAGCATCACCTCCTCGTACTCGTTGCACGGCACGAACTGACCAACAAACATACAAACTGACATTATTAGCGCTTCGCAGCATGAAGTTAATTGATGTTTATAGATTAAGAAGAAAAAAAGCGGCACATCTACGTCCAAAACCTATTGATCAAATCAAAGCCCAGTGTGTGTACCAGTTATGCTTATTAAGGAATTTGGATTTAGATGTCTGATAAGTGTCCTAAACACAATGGTCCAAGAAGAAACAAGTTTAAATAAATGATGAGATTACACAAGAACCAGAAGAAATCCATCAATGTGGTAGTCATAGATGGATTTCTTCTGGGCCTCAAAAAATGACAACCGATAATCATTACATTTCCTCTGTTGTAAAGTATGAAAACTCTTAGAAACTGTTCTATTCCTTGCCTTATAGCTTTTCCATATAATTACTGATACCAACCTGGTTGATGGCAGCATATTTCTTGGGCTTCCACGGTCCTTCTGAGACGTGGTCCTCTCTGCGCCTCGTCAGCGTGCCCTGCTGGGGCATCACCGCCACCTTCTCGGGGGCTTTATACACCTGTCCAGATAGAAGGGAGAAATCTACAGTTCACATTTCCTACACCTAAAATTATGTATGTTAGACCGTTTGTGAAGGCTATTGGGATTGGTGGTTGGTATTGGTGATCCGGCATAAGACATTAATCCCTCATCTGGTATCAAGATTATGTATTATGGTATTATATATGTACTAAGTCTATGTTAGTGTCCCTTACATGATATTATATTATCATGTTTGCTATACCCGTACCTGTCCGGTGACACCCCTCATGAGCACCTCGGCGAGCTGCCTGGCGAGCGTCAGCCGCAACGCCTGCGTCGACACCGACTCCACCGCCGTCAGCATCTCGCGGTACCTGCACCCGTACAATCGCGCACACCACATATACCACTGGAGCTTGATTGTAAGACACTAAGGCTCAAAGAATATCCATAGACACTAAGGCTAAGGAGTCAAAGACTAGACGAATTGTGCGGGTCGCGGTATCGCGCAGCTGCGGCAGGTAAGTTCTTAATCTAAAACCAACTGTAAAGAAATTCTTCAAATTCTTGGCTCATTTCTTTTTTGTAATCACAGTATCAGCAAGTCATGTTTGTTAAAAAGTTCTATGTGCAATAGCGGTCACTTATCAGGCGAACTGCTTGTTCTGTGATCACTGAATTCTAGTATATGTAAAAGAATAGGTTTAAGATATAACCCAGAGGAAGTCTGTCTATGGGATAGCTGACCTGTCGATTGCGCACTGTAACCTGCCCGCGCGTATGTGCAGCAGCGGCGCTCGCTGCAGCGCCGTCTCCAGCACGACGCCGGCGCGCGCCGCGTGTGCTCGCTGCAGGTACAACAGCGTCAGCTCGGACGACAGTTCGAAACTCCTCATCTACCCGAACAAACACAGGCGTCATCATCCACACATAGACATTCAGATGACATATTATCAAAGTGGAAGCAAGGAACAATATTCAATTGACATTATATTCATTTTGCAGTTTACGATGATAGAGCCCACATCTGTTGCACGGGCCGGCTCGACCAGTGAAATACAACCTTACAGAAGACAGGCGTGAAGTAGAAGTATAGTTCTGCATTTAACCCGAGGACTAAGCTGCCGGAGGCCCAATTTCAGACCTTATCCCTTTCCTAATAAGGATAGGATGGGAAGAGGATTGAACGAGGAGCTGGAAAAGGAAACATCACCTCTATCCATTAAAGGTAGGCAACATACCTACAACTCATTTGCTTGTTATGGATGTCTATGGGTAGCAATCACTTAACATCAGGTGACCCACTTTGCTCATTTACTACCATGAAAAGAGTTAGCCAGGAGGTTGATAGGACCTTAATTTTGTCAGTCTTGAGTACAGAAGAAAATGGCTAAGCTCTTAGTGTTACACGGGTTTATTTGAATAAAGGAATGATATTTAAATTGATTCAAGTGGAAGACTATGTTCACTAGCAGACAAACTTTTAGTGAAAATTATAATAAATACATGTTTACCAATTCCGATTCTCTCTCAGCTTGTTTGTAGCGACTTGTTGAGCCGGGTATAGCATTCTGTTCTAAACATAGCCCTTTTATAGCGTACGACTCAGCAACGATACGGAGGCTCCGACTGGAATGACAAGGTAGTTATTGTTAACAACCATGAGTAAAATTACACCATTTGTTCTACAGAGTTTTATTTTGGACAACCTTGTCACATTTTTGCATCCATACATTACCTACATGCATGTTAAATTGTTAGGAGAACTTTTGATGTGACATTAAGATGTGATCTACTCTAGTCAGCATTTGTTTGTTCGTTTTATTTTATTATTACTGCCTTTGTGGAAGTGCAGGTGCACCTTACACACTGTTTATATAATTCAATTGTTTTTAAAGAGTATTTATGATTAGGATTGAATTTGGATGCATGCACGGATTTTACAACATGCATATGTTGTTCAAATATTTAGACCTTAAAGGTATGAATTTAGAAATTTCTCTGTGCTAGATTTTTAGTTGCCAAGAAGTTTGGGCAGTGTGCTTTACATCAGTTTTTTTTTTAATATATATAATAAAAAATAATTGGACATGAACTATTAGCAACAATATGAAATTTAGATACAATCGTATCAATATTTGCAATCAATAAATAACTTGAACTAAGAATAGTAATTGCTGTTTCACATTTTGCAGACACAAGTGAATACAAACATTACATCATTGAATGATTATTCTTTATGTACTTGAGAAACGGGTGTGAATAAGTCAGGCAAAATGACTCATACTGCATACTTGCCCACTTGAGAGTGATTTGCATATTTTCGTATTGTGAACATAAATAGATAAAGTTAGTTAAGAGATAATTGAGCCTTGTTGATTTGAAATTTAGCCATCAACTTTTTATTAATGTGATATTCATTGACAGGTTGGATTGTATGAAACAAATCATAGACATGGCACAATGATTTTGTTATGAAAAACCATTAAATTTTTCTTCTTTGACCTCTATCATAGCTAGCTATGCATTAAACATTTGTCAAACAAACTATTATTAAACAAATAAAAAGTTCAAACCAGTTAATTAAATACTTTGTTTGAAACATGTTTATTCTGAGGATACAATATTAAATATAACAATAAAAATTCATTCCTGTTAACTTTAATTTGTTTTAACTTGGATAAAACTTTTTGTGTGTTTACTTTTTAATATATATTCAGTTAGTATATGAAATAAATGAATAATAGTACAATCGAGACTCACACAGGTAACTCTTTCTCCGTTAAAGTACTCAATTCTGCGAGGTTGTATTGCTTCAATGCTTCATCGTAAGCACCACAAGCATAGTTCAGCTTCCCTAGTAGAAGATGAGCATCTAGAGCAACTCCGGCTTTCTTCCCCGCCTCATCTGTAGCCAGAGTTAAGTATCCCCGAGCCTCGGAGAGCTCTCTTTGAGCTCTCTCAATGTTCTCCTTGATTGGAGGCCACTCATCAAAGTATGCTTCAAGTTTGCCTTCGCCAATGAGGAAATGAGCAAGGCTTTCTGTGGAATAAGAACAGAAAATAATGATATTCTTATAGCAAAACCAAACAGCAGTAATAGTTTTTCCGTAAATATGTTGGCTTGACCAGTGAAAGTCTACAACATACAATTGCCAGCTGACAATGCACCAGAAACTGTTTTGATTGTTGAGGATGCTGGGTAGTGGTAGCTGCTTAACATGAAGTCAATCTTTTGCATGATTGTATCTTTCTTCTAACTATATATATCCTTCTTACACCACAACTATATACCTCTTTGAACTGTATTGCAAATTAATAGATTGATGTTCACTTAATATCAGATGAGTCTCTTATGTGTTTTATTCTAAAATAAAGAACAAACAATATCAAATCAGCGAACAACATATTTACCCAGAAACTAATAGTGTTCTGAATTAACTGCTAATAAACAAGTAGTACTATACAATAGTGTGAATAAATTAATGCTACCATCAACTTGTAACCTTACATTGTCACTATAGTTAGTCCGTCA
Source organism: Papilio glaucus (assembly GCA_000931545.1). Taxonomy (NCBI): domain Eukaryota; kingdom Metazoa; phylum Arthropoda; class Insecta; order Lepidoptera; family Papilionidae; genus Papilio; species Papilio glaucus. The sequence goes on from JWHW01057304.1 coordinate 355,347, forward strand.
TTTTTTTAATAATTTTATTATTCATAAGTGTGTTCCTCGAGTCATACCCTAATTAATTTGTAGCAATCATTTAATTGTTAAACAACTTTCAGATATTTCAAATAGAAACATCCTCTAAAACTTACCTTAACCTTAATTATATGTTTGTTGAAGTTGAAGGAATAAAAATAATGTGTAATAAAGTTAAATCTTACCATGTTGTGGTGATCGGGATTTAAGTTGTTGGGCCAATTCTACAGCCTTCTTCCAATTAGACTCTTCACGATTCTTTTCTATCTCGGTTTCATAGCTGCGGACAGAGTTTTTGCTTCTCGATGTCATTTTATCATGAGGGCACACCCGCCCAGTCGTCAAACCATTGATTTCGTTGATAACAATTCACTCGAACATTGCAAAACCCTTAAAAATTGCAATAGAATCCCTGGACATTGAAGGCCAAACTTGACAGATGATGACATCTCTACGATTAACGAACAGTCAGGGAGGCTATCTAAATAGCTTATTTTTACGCATGGCAAATGTAAATTTGGATTTTGATTAATCAAAACAAAAAAGAAAGAAAAAAATAAACAGGCATTTACAGATTTTTTATCTTAAAAAAACTAATATACCTCAAATAAAAGGTTGTTTATTAAATTAGACGGAAGATGGCGCTTATATTACTTCAAAATAAATTTTAGTGCAAGATTGTATAGATGTTCATTGGCATAATTTGTAGTTTAGTACAGACTAAACTGTACTCTAATATGGAGAATTGTTTATTACCTACTCATTACAATATATTGTATAAAGAAATCAAGAGAGCAAAAGTCGCAACTATAATATTTTTGTTGAGAATTATTGGTTAAATTGTTGTATTAGGTCTTTTTTTATCTATGGTTTTATTTCCACTTTTGTTACTATTGTGTGCAGACAAAAAAATCGACTTCAGTATTTTTTACTTTGCTATTTTAAGTTTTCCTACCTAGTAAGCGACAGTTTCGTACTCCCATATTAATTAGGCCGCCACTTTCAATTTGGAAACCGACCAAGAACTTTTGAGAAGGCTTTCACATTCAGTCAGCACTATAATAATAGGTATTTACATTTCAAATTCAAATTGACAATACAATTAAAATCAAATTTAGCCTTTTGTAAATCCGAATTTAATTTGCAAAAAGTCGCATTGGATTTGCAAGTCAGAATTTTAACTTAAGAACCTATACATATATAGTTTATATAGATATTCATATTTATTACTTAAGTATCAGCGATAAAATGCCAGGTTCGTACAAATTGTCATGAAATATTTCGCCATTTTGTGCTTCTTAACTTCATATGCTACTAAAAGAAAGACTCACCTATTTATAATATTTTGATCTCGCCACATCTAGTGATGCTCGCTGCGGTGATTCAGTATATCCGCGTTGAATGTTATCAATCGTAGCAACATACTCGTATATTGTGTTTAATGTACGATTACCCACTTATTTTTTTAATGTATTTTTTCATATAATTGTTAAACAAACGCCCTGCTAATTGTTGTATCTTCACTAGTTTTAAGTTTCCTTAAGTGAGCGAATAATTGTATTCTTATTAAGGAAATAAAGATTTCTAAACCTTATCTAAATATACTGGCTTAAAAAATTAAATATATCTTATATAAATCCTCACATATAACAATGCATCACAACTGCTTGTTAAATAAAAACGCTAATGCTGTCGAGATTCCTAGGAGTATGTTATGCGTGACGAGAAAAGTGTGGCTAAAACGTAAATGTTGTGGTTTACAAATACTTCGATATGTTGAAAGGATGAATAAAGAGAGAGTAATGAAACAAATTTATATTGCAAAAGTGAGTGAGTGGCAGTGTTGCGAGGGACGTCCAAGGAGGAGTTATATCGATTAGATTAGGATATGGATATAGATGAAGCGAGAGAGGTTTTCCAGGATCACGGCTCACGATCCATAATCTGTGTCTACCTATATGGGTTTGTTTATCCATCATCTTTATTTATCTTTACGTTTCAGTCTAATTATGACACGAGTACCTTCAAGAGAAGAGTGAATATGCTGAAGCAGGACTAGTGCGAAACGTATTTTGACCACATTGCCAAGTGGCAACAACTTCACAATCGGTTTTGTAAAAAGTGTAAGCAAATAAGACCTTAAAATGTCTGTGGGTGGCGCTCACTTAACATCAGTTAATCCACTTCCATTAAAAAAAAAACAAACTCGTTAACTTTGGCGACATGCGATGGGACTTATGTGAAACGAAATACCCCAACTCTCTAATCTAAATATAGTGTGACTGTTTGACATTTAGCGCGTTGCCAGTCGTCGCCAGACACGACGAGCGGCTGGCGGTGACGGTGACGACGTCTGGCAACGGGTGGCAGCGGGTGGCAGCGGGTGGCGGTGTCGCCTGGCGCCGGCCCGCAAGGCCGCGGTGACCTTTCCACCTGACACTGACAGAATGCTGAGTCATTACTGTCACTGCAGCTATAGTTAAGACCTACTGAAAACTTTTATACTAGTTTAACTATAGGACAGATGTCATTTTGACAGACTATAATTTTACAGCCTATAAAACTATATGCGCCATTTTAACACGCTTTTATGAAATCTTTTATTGTTATTTTTACTTGTAGACGTCTGATAGACTTGAAAATTTGCACTCGAATCAAGGATCGTTGACAATACATTTTTAACAACTGTCTTTGTCGCGACCAAGATATTAAGAATTAAAAAATAATTTTAAGATTGAGATTAACGCCACCTAGTTTTAATTGAAAATATTTTTAATTGTAACCAGAGCTTAGCGTGTGTTTTTAGTTTTTAAACTATTAATTTACAATGAAAGGAAGCAAAAGAGCGAGAGTCACAGTATGTTATGTGACTAATAATATATTTTCACACAAAATGCATCAGATCTGGTACACTGAAAAAGCCAGGGGGTTATGCCAAAAGAAATTAGATTCTCCATGGTCATTTGATTGATACTAGCAACATTTTTTAAAGGCAAATTATTTTTGTAAAGGCTGCCTTCCAATCGCCTAAGTATTTATTGCAGGTCGTCCGTTTGATCATCGATATGGAAGCCATAGAACACCGCCAATTCCTTTTCTCTATTTAAGAGGCTTAGCGCGGCTGCGCCCTCTACCGGAGGGTAGGTCGACCTTCACTACCTTATCCTGCATAAAAATATGCATTATCAGATAAAATATACAAATATCCACGGCAATAAACTCATGATTCATTTTTGTTTTGTGTGTGTGTGTGCATATTAGAAGTTTAGTGAGACAGTCAGTTATTTTCTTAGGGCATAGCATGTTTACCTATGTCGTCGGTTGCCGTCGCCGTTTCAGGCGATATTCGTCCACTACTGGACGAAGACGTTCCTCCCCCATTGATCTGTCTATTTGAAAGAGTTTTTAAAAATAAAACTTAATTGTAGGACTATTTTTTTTAATTCAATTTATAGTTACAATTTTATTTATCTCAAACTTCTATTCCATTCAAAAAGTTTAAAGAGTTTGTGAATTAAATACAAACTGCTCAGATATGTAAATTGAATGGTAAACAACGTCGCTCGGCTTTGCCTAGTTAATGCCTTTCGTGTAGGTACTGCTTGTAATATTCGTGAGTTCAAGCCGATGGCCAAAACAATAGGCAAATGTTTATTTCTTGTTCTCCTGTTTTTAAATTTCTGGATAGTGATGACGCGTGCAGAAGCACAAAGATGTCCGCGTCATAATGTAGTGCGCCGATTTGGACGATAATTGGTAGGAGAAAATCTTATAGGTTGGCGTCAACAACATGCTCAACATGCGTCAGAAACACGCTTGTTTTTCTATAGTATAAAAGGAGAAAACATGGGCAAACGAGTAACAGGTAGCCTCAACCGTTGTGCTTTTTTCGAAGAGGAAATCCTAAAAAAGATACCTTGCTTTTGCAGGATAGACAGGCTTATGTGAGAATTCACTAAATCCCACTCCGTAACCATCCTTGAGTGCGATGGGCGGGGGGCGCACCGGTGCCCCCTGCACCGAGTTTGCGCGAGACCCTGGGGAGCAGGCGCACCCCTTGTCCTAGGTGCACGACAAACGCGGTAATGCGACGCGCGCGACGAAAATGTCAAGTAGTCGTGTCAAGTATTCGTGGTCAACGTTGCCGCCATACGCAGTCGAGCGTCGCGTCGCACACGTCGCTCACCTAGGACAACGGTTTGTGTTAAGTGAACATCGCCCCTGAATACCACAAGACAAGACGAATTATACTGATCCTATAAAATTTTATCTATTCTAGTTGTTTTTACGGTATACACTTGCCCTCAAACATAAAAAGGTCAACCTTCCATCATTAACTTAACCCTGAAACGCTGTACTCGATTCCTTATTCACTCCCGAAGACCCAAATCAGTAGAACCTATCAATTGAGGGTTTAAAGCGATCATGAGCACGTCGAAACCGTCGAGCGTTCGCTACAAAACGCAAATTGGAAATCGTTGCTCGAGCACCAGCGGTTACATAAGGTAAACCAATTTCGCTAAGACCCCGCCCCATACCAGTAGTTCCCGGGGGCGGCGCAAGGGGGCGCTCGTTCCGACATTGACCCGCATTGCACAGGTGCGTCATTCATGCCCCGCCTCCCCCCGCGTTCACTTGCATCGCAATTGATGGGATAAGGATATTTTTCTCGCTCACAGCTGCCAGCCGACTGTCACTGGACACGGGAGTGATGGAAGCTCATATATATGTCACCAATCGGTTGTGAAGTTCGCCAGTGTCTAATTGGACTAGGTTTATTGTAAATTGTCGGCAAATTGTGAACTGAACATATTGACGTGTCATGTCAAACACAATGTTATTTTTATTTATACTTAACATGGCCAACTTAGCGAACCTGACTTATAATTATCTGCCGTTCTAACTTAATTTGCTTTTGTATTTTGGTGAGTGTGGAGAATCACACGAATTAATTCTCCCATCTCCGTTTTCACATACGGCAGGTCTCCATCCTTTCATTGTAGACATATCGAGCGTTTGAACCAAACGATTCGAATCGTCGTTCATCGTGTATACAAAGGATTGATTATCAGTTCACAATTCGACTTCGACAGATTATAAAACTGTGGAGAAATGACACGACACAATAATAAAGATTCATTCATTTCAAAATTTGCTCACAGTTTATATTGACCCAAGACCCCAGTTTTTGTGATCACACAGAACATCCGTATTTACGAGATAATTTTACAACAACGGCGTTTCAGCATTATAATACCGTCATGTGTGAACACGCTCTTACAACTAAGTACATACGTCAAAAGTTTACGATAAAGCGGACCAGTAAAACGTAAGTCTGTGTGAAGCCAATGAACAGACCAAAGCTAAACTAGTGCGTACCATCTTTCGTCCACACCGTAACGTCAATTTGGTCAATGTGATGTCTTTATGGATGAAATCAACTAATTAGCGGCTCTCATTCCCATGACAGGTACCGTATGGTTAACAATTGTTGAATGTGACGCCGCTGAGACAGGTTTTGTGTTAAAATAGAGCCCTCGAGAATTAGTACGAGAAAGAGTTGATGAAGTCAAACACGGCGTGGGACGTTCGACGTACCGAGATTATCTAACCGTGATTGCCGCTTTGTGCGGGAACATCACGCCGCTCGGGAGGAAATTACACGCCTCCCACGCGTTCCTTATACATCCATACAACTACACATACATACTACTTTTAATATAGTCCTAGGAACTTATAGTAAGTTGGGAAGTCTTTCTTTAGTGTGTCAATGCACAGTGTGTAGTTTATGAATTGTATCTGTTATACCATCGGAAACACAAATAATGGGAACAACCTTAAATTCTATCATTCTTCTTCTTCTCCTTTTTTATTAATAATGTATTAATTGGGTAAAATAACATTTATTAGGAGTGAACAATCATGTTCGATGCACTTAAGCCGTGGGCCGTTCCATTGAGCTGCAGGTCTGACCCCAGCGTGCATCTTACGTAACGCCGGATGTAGGTTAGTTCAGGCACAAGGACGCGCCCGCGGTCGATACGGACCCCCGGCCCCCCGCTACTCCCTGCCAGCCTCACATTACTACATTGCTTATTAATATACATAAGCCTCTTTGATCCTGTATCGGTAGTTTATGAAGATGTGAGGTTCTGAAGATCAATGATTCTCTTTCCAATCAACTTACGCAATTGACATACTGTTTCTCGATTTGAATTTTTTTTTAATGGTAGCATGTGGCAAACGAGCGAGCGGATCACCTGATGTTAAGTGAACGCTACCCATGGACATCCGCAACAAGCAAATGTGTTGAAGAGGCGTTGCCTACCTTTAATAGACAGAGGAGGACATAGACAGCAATAAGGATATTTCCTTTTCCCCGTTAACCTCCTCCCCGTCCAATCCTCTTCCCTTTCCTATCCTATCCTTATGAGGAGAGGGTGGGAAGGGGAAGAGGACTGATATTAGGCCTGAGGCACCTCACTCATCTTTTAAGGCTAAGATTGTTTCATTACCCGTTGTCCAAGGTGACCGACAAATGCAAGATCTTAGGTGAGCGGTACTATGCGTAATAATCTAGCAGT
>JWHW01057304.1:382386-393882 GCA_000931545.1 Papilio glaucus
TGCCGGCTGATGTCATAAATAATTGGATGGCAAGTAATTACTGTCGCACTGTACCGCCCCGCATACTCGGAGTTGTCACTAACTGAGTCACTTTGTACGCCTATTATGGATGTACCTACAGAAAATATGCTGCAGTACTTAGCTGATTGTATCTGGTTTTGCCTGAATGAATTTGAAGTTTGTAACAATGAAAATACAGTCTACTTTAGAGATATATATTTGGAGGTGATTTTGATGATGAAAAAATCATTACAATAGTCATCCATCACATGTGGGCTTCGGCTTTCCATTTTTAGTCACTACTAACCATCCTTATGACGTCAAAAGAGGGCGCTGGACATTTCTTATTTCAGTAGTCAACAGTGTACATTTTGATTGGATACGCAAAGAAAAACAACGAGTTTGACACATTGGCACAATCAATAGGTTCTCTCTTTACTAGTTTACTTATTTCCTGTCATAGAACTCAAAAATAAATAAATATGCGCTCACGCACGTAACCCAGAGGGATAGTTTGGCGCGATCCTGGCACATCTCTCTCGCTTCTACATTCATACATCTACGCATACATGCTCGTCGGTTATGGGTGCTCCTTATATCGGCCTTTATTAGTAAGCCACTAATCTGATCGATATAAGTTCTCCTAGGGCGTCCCCTACCAACACTGCCTCTCACTTTTGCTGCATAAATTTGTTTCGATATTCTCAAAAATAAAGGTTACAAAATTATTTTTTTCTCTTTAATACATGTTTTTGTTCAGGAATTTCTTGGGATTTGTGAGCGCTGTCAAGTCTTATATTATTTGTGTCTTTCTGCGTTTTTTTGAGCAGATTTTTGTGCGCGTCTTGTGTAAGAAATATAATCTACAATTGTGTTTATTGCTTTCAAGTCGCAGGTCGTGGGTGCGATTCCCACCACCAGACATGTCTGTTTGTCGTAAATCCCGGTGTTATTATCTATTTAAGTATGTATTTACAAAATAAAAGTAGTATATGTAGTATATCAGTTATCTGGTTTCCATAGTACAAGCTCTGCTTAGTTTGGGATCAGATGGCCCTGTGTGAATAATGTCCCAGCATATTATTATTATTTATATATAAATTTCATTTAAATGTTTTATTTATTTTAGTTGTGAAACAAATGAAGAATAATTTATTATAAGTACAGTACAAAAGTTGTTTTGTATTAAAGCAAAGGCAAATCTAAATAATCAAATACCGCCTTTGTTTGTAAAGTCATAAAGCTTTACAACTTGACGAAGTTGAGCGATACAATAAAAAAACTTTGCAAATAAAAGAAATCACTCTCCGACACGTCAGGTTGGTACCGCCTAAGTTATTCTTTAAAAAATCTCTTAAGCAAAATATTTATATAAAATTCGCTTTAAAGTTTGCTAATTTATTTAATCTTTACTTGTTTTTTTTTTTAATAATAAAAATGTCGACGTCGAGGCTACTAATATAGGCTCAGAATTATCTTTTAAACAAAAATATAATCTGTTAAGTTTTATATTTTTCGAAAGAAAATAAATCACACAAATGTCAGTGCTTTTATCAAAGCCTCCATTTAAAAAGGGTCGAGGGTACACGGAATGAAAGATATTGCTTGAAGATTGTCCGCAACCCCGAGATGCTTTGAACAGGAAGTATGTGTAGCCCTTCATAAGGAGATAGTGCGGTGTAGGGGTGATTTTTTTTTCGTTAATACAAATTCAAAACTATTTATGATAAAAAAGTATTTATGCCGATTACATAAACCGAATGTCATAATTAGGAGGAATTTTTTCAAGACTTAATCATAAAAACTACAGCGACTTGTAAAAATAGATCAACCACCAGGTTTAACTATACATATAAAAGAATAAACTGACAGACTGCCCGATATAACAACGCACAACCCGAACCAGTACGCCTAGAGACTTAAAATTTGTACTGAGATTCCTGTTCGTCGGCGATCACTAAGAAAGTATTTGTATAAATTCATCCGCTAAGGGTTTAAAGTAGGGGATGAAAGTTTGAATGGAGAAATAATATTAATCCAATGTAACTTGTCCTCAGATATATATGATCGATGATATTAAATAGGGTTCAGTTAAGGCTGGACATTCGTCGGTTTAATATATACAGCGGTTGAAACCGCAGGGCTCAGCTTGTTCGATATGCAAAGGAAAAAAACGTAGAATCAGGAGTTTATGAACATTGTTAGACATCACCGTTGAATGCCAGCGTCTGGCACGCCAAGACCTCTGGCACGTCGTAGCGGCGCCCACGCTTGCCAGACGCTCTTGTAATCACCGGACCAGTCACTTTTCACATTCCCTTGCCAAGTGTTGAAACGCCGCTTGAATTTATGAATATTAATTTGTTCAATGACACATTTTACTGTCGCTTATTTACGTTTCTATATAAAAGGAACTACAATGCATTACTTACTTATAGTTTTGACAGCTGATTGATTGAATTCGCTCCGACTTAAACAATCTGCGCTAAGTTACTCTTTATAAAGGATTGCAACACTGACGTTTTAAACTCATATATGTAAACTGTTTTAAATGGCAGGAAACTTTTGAGTTCAGAAGCTTCATTTATTGCCTTATCTTAAATTAATTGACGACCTGCCGCGACCGCCGCGCCACATGACTGGTTTTATAGCCACAGTTAAATGACACTTTACGTCTTCAGTTACGGCGGTAACACGTAAAAGTTTAACGTCAACCCTCCGCGCAAGCCGCCACCGACTTACCACAGATATACATGAGTCGGGTCGATTGTACATAGCTTACATTTGAATGTGTTATATAAACTACTAACTAAGGAGAGTACATGTTCCTTCAGAAAAACTAAAAAACTACTATAAAACTATTTGCTTTTAGTAGCTTGTAGGTCATTTAGTCCAATTAAATCAAATTATAATGTCAATCAATTTTTTCTAAGAGTTAAATCAATTTTACAATTATATTTTATGTTCAGAATATTACGGAAGGCATAATGTTGCCAATAACGCGAATGTTAGTTGTTAATACAAAAACATACAAACAATATTATTCATATTGAATTCCAAATTTAAATGAAGTGTTGAAAACTTTAGCACTGCATATTCAAAGCAGTGAGTATCGGAAGTGACGTCAGCATGAACCGCACGGGAGGTCGGGGAAGTTGTTCAACTCTAGTTTCAGTTTCCTGTTTGAACTGGAAAAAACCGGTCGCGACGCACTGCAGGCGTGCATTACAATTTGCATAAGTGCAATTGTAAACAACCGCCTCGTGGCAATTAACCACGCCGTCTTTGTGCCGCCATTATGCGGCGGCCGCCATCTTGGTTGCGTTCACGATAACATTGCAGTTTTAATCGTCCATTATTATGTAAATATTTTATTGTATTATTTATAACTTATATTTGCATACGTGCAGTCAATTTGCATTAAACAAAATACATAATATTTTATGTATTTAATCGAATCGATTTTCCGAGTTAATAACTATATAAGGACTGCCGACAGAAGTAAAAACTCAATTTAGTCTCGATAATAGTTTAATAATAATAAAAAGCCTTTTGTCTTAAATATAAAATTCAAAATTGAATACAAGAAAAATAAATGAAAAAAACAAAAGTTGTCGAAACTGTTCCAAATTCAAACAACTTCCGATCGCCTCGCCCAATCACACTTTTCGTAACGCTCTCGTCGCGCATTCACCAGCGTATTCCCCAAGTCAAGTGTGCCTAAAGAAGTTTCAACTAAAGTTTTTCACTAATATAGTTTCGAACATTACAAAATTAAGAAAATATTTAAATAGAATGCTAAAAGTTACGCGTTATGGCAATGAAGGAAAGCCTTTTATTTTTTTACGAGTAAATAAAAATTTAGATTTCAATAACCATGAACCTATTGTCATATACTTGCCTGACTATCAATACATAAGATAGTACATAGCACACATGATGGTACATTTGTTATTTTCGTCTCTACTAAAGCTAAACTCAAATAAACTAAATAATCAAATCGCTGGTCTGTCTGTCTGTATGACTCCATCTAGAAGAGAAAGTTTTAAATTAAATAACTTCACATAATGATAAATGAAGTTTACATACTAGTGTATATATAATAGTGTATATGTATACTATGTATACACAGTATGGTTATGGTAATAATAATATCATACTCTTAAATGCAGTATTTTTTTCTGAAGAAAATAATTCATGTATATTTAAGCCCAGTATATAAACGTATGGTTTTAAACTTTTATCATTTCTCGTGTATCACTATCACAATAAATCACCTCGCAGGCATGCTAACATGATTTGTATACCGTGTGCACGGCACGTAATGACCGGCCGGTAATTAACCGGGCGGGCGCGGCGCTACCCGGCCGCCCGGCCGATCGATAGCCGGGCCGGGTCGAGTCGAGTGCTCGCTAAACATCTGTTGCTTGTGTACACTAGCCTCAATTAGCAAATGGCATTAGCGGAAAGCCCCTTTAAGTCACCAACGATAATTTATCACTCGGTAAAACACAAAAAGTGACTTTTATAAATGACCGCCTTTAATTTATTAATTCATTTATAACGTATTTTCTAAGCATAATACAGAATTGAGTATAAAACTAGAAAAAAACCCTTGATTTGCCTTGATCCTGGTGCCACCGCGTTAACCCTTCAAGCTCACAGATGATCAAAGGCTGTCTAATGAAGTTAATACGAGGTCAGGACAAAAATCACTATCCTCTGTTTTCAACCAAACGTCGTCCACTGTTGGAGGCCTCCTCCATCGATCCCCACAAATATCGGTTCCCTGCTGCCCTTATCCAGTTGACTCTCACAACCTTGACCAGATCATCAATCCTCTTTTGGGAGGCCTACCTACGCTACGCTACTCTAGGACCTTGGCCCATCGGCCATATATTCGGCGAGCTATCCGGCTTTATTGCCAATTAAGGTTTGCAATTCTTCGGACACTGTCGTTACTTTAGTTCAACTGCGGATGACATAATTTTTAATCCCTTCTGATTTCTGATTCGGAGCATTACCCTATCCATTGCCCTTTGAGTGACCTTTAGTGACGTCTAATGCAGCCCTCAGTGATGTCATCACTTGGTCACTAGGTCCAAAGTACAAGTCCAAGTATTATGTCGACAAACTAAATCCCTGTCACATCTAAGAGCCAATAAGCTCTGTAAATAAATGATCTATATAAGCCAAAGTGCTAAAATTGCTCACCTTTTTAAACCTCTTGATTTTTATTTTGGTTTAAATAAGTTGAAACTTATGTATTAACATTTAATATTTGTAATAGTATTTGATGTTATATATTCCTTATTTTTGACATTTATAAAATATTTATTTAACCATGCATTTCTCCGAGGCGGTCTACGGCGTAGCGCGTAGCGGGCGAGACTCGTAGTGCGGCTTAAGCTTCGGTCACACACAGCGCATTTTTGTTTGCATTATCTGTCAATAACAGCTTCAATTCGCCGCCGGCCTGTCTGGACATATCGAGTTCTTTACGACGGCTTGCTAGTGCTCTTCAGACATTAACGTCGTCTGGCACGGGCGTACTCAGGAGCGGCGTAGGAAGCTTTACGGCTGCTCTCAGCCAAGACCCTTGTCATTACCTACACAGCGTATTCTCGCTCGTATTCTCAGGAAGTAAAATTGAACTCACAAAGTAAGCGCCTGCCTGGGTTCGAACCCGCGACCTACAGTACGTAAGTCGGGGCCTAGGCCACTGAGTCACCAGTGGTACTGCTGCACTGCTGCCTTATTATTATTATAAAATTGAATTTGCAACGAGTTTTCGCGGCGAGATTTCGGTGTGACCGTAGCTTTAGCGGACGAATCTTGTAGCGCGCTGCACCGGAAATTGCCGTTCGCTACGGTCACTGCGTCACATCCGCAGATAAATCTCCCCTGACCTGTTCTCCTGATCTTATTTGCGTTTTATTTAAAGAATTAACTCGGAAAATATGTACTTTTAAATTGCAAGTATTTTTACATATCTATTACACATAGTGAGATTAAAGATGTTATAATCTGCCGTATGTGTAACAATTATGTTGTCTTACTTTATAACAAACGAAGCAATATATTTAATACTAAACGGTTAATTTTATTTGGAATAGATAAAAGAATTATGCGTATCTACAATCTATAAATGTTTAAAAATAATACATTCCATTGTTAGTTTCAAAAGGTTTATTTAAACAACAATAATATACAAACTATAGCGTTGAATAATATTACCAGTTCCAATCCCCTCCATCGCTCCAACCTCTTCTTTTTCTTATCTACATCTTTCCCCTGTCCGTCGGAATCTCCTCTTCATCATCAATGATGTCGCTGAGTGACGGAGATCACTTAACATCACTTGAATCGCCCGCTCAGTGTCTCCTTTCATTAAAAATACAATTTTCTACCTGGCCCAATACATAGAAGTATCAGAAGTGGCTTTAAATTCTGTATACTGTGTGTAATTTGTTTAAACATGAGAGATAGAATGGATTTTATCTTGATCAATCTTGATATTTTAAATGCAAATAAATGTTATATTTTTTTATAAACGCCATAAGTTTCTAACAGATGGCGGTGTAAGTTTACTGACACACGACGTCAATATTTTACATCATACAGGCTGTCGTTACACCACACGCTTAAATACGCGAAAATTACTGGTTATATGGACACGATTTTCCTAGAACAGCAAACTAGTGGCATTAGAAGCGAATCCAAACTTATAGACTGCAAGTGAAACATTACGTCATCGCGAGAATATGCAAACGAGTTACTTCAGGCATACATAAGCGTGGCGTGCAGCTTGACAGACTTCGAAATGCACCACGAGTCACGAACTACATCAACAACACTTTTTACGAGCCTTCCTTCGGAAATGAAACGTAAAAATAGCGTATACTCTGTTATTACGCTTTTAAAATCTTATTTATGGCTTTGGTTCAACACAGTGTGTGTATTTTACTCAAGAAGGAAACAAAAGATAACGTCCTTTTTATGATTCGTATCGCCTGCAACCCTATTTCTATCAAATCATAATAGCTAACAAATGTGACAGTTGTTACTTGGAAGAGAAGCTAAAACGTATTAAGAACTTAGCATTGGCTCCGTTCTCTATCCAGCCTTTCTTTCTTATCCGACTAACTCAGACCAGGATCGTGGTCGTTTCAGCCGATAGTCGTCCACTGCTGGGCGTAGACCGTGGGTGCCATTGATCGTCACCAAGGTCGGAAGCGGACGGTAATATAAGTCACAATCTACTAATATTCTTAAAAACAAATTAAATATTTTCGTGGGTATGTATGTATGAATGTCTGTTCTATTGTGACCGAATGTAGCCTAACCAATTTTGAACAGTGAGATGTTTATTAGATTTTTATTTTTCCCGGAGTGTCGAATATAGTCCAAACTACTGGGCCTAGAGACGAGGCGAACACTGAAGAAAGATTCTTCTAAATTCACCCCCTAAAGTAGGGGATGAAAGTTTCATGGAGAAACCATCCGTGCGAAGGGTGGGAATTAGCCAATATGTCTAACGATAATCATGGTCAGTGGGGTTTTTGGTTTTATTAAATGACCTATTACTTGTATAATAAATACCTTAATCGTTTGTATTTTCTTAATCTGTATCGATGTATAATATATTCTCATTGTGCCCGCTGTGAGTGTCGAAGCCGGCGACCAGAAAGCGAATCTCTCTCACAACTAGGTCATCCAATCGAGGTCGCTCAAAGAAACATATTATTTTCAGACCTAAAGTCGATGTAGATTGTTAATCGATTATTGAAAACGATTCATTTGATACAATATAATTAATGTGTTTAAAATATATAATTGTGTACAATTACTTTACAAGTTTATTTATTTTTTGGAAGAAGGGAACAATTGAGTAAAAGATTTATTAGATTTAAGTCATCTTTCGTCAGATATGTACGAATATTATAGCCGATGGTAGATATATATGTATAAAACATCACATCTTCATCTTCAGCCACAAAAAGTCCACTGTTGGACGTATATTTTATGCCCATTGTGACCATGTTGGGCAGACGACCCATTCGTGCAACATCTGCACGAATGGGCCGGCTCGACCGGTGAAATACCACGACCTCACAGAAAACAGCCGTGAAGTAGAAGTATTCTGCGTTTCGTCTGATGAGTGAGGTGCCGGAGGCCTAATTTCAGTCCTCTTTCCCTTCCCACCCTTTCCTCATCAGGATAGGATGGGAACGGGAAGAGGATTGGACGGGGAGGGGTTAACGGGGAAAAGGAAATATCCTTATTCCTGTTTATGCCCTCCTATGTCCATTAAAGGTAGGCAACGCATCTGCAACACATTTAATTGTTGCGGATGTCTATGGGTAGCGTTCACTTACCATCAGGTGATCCGCTCGCTCGTTTGCCACCTTATCAAATAAAAAAAAAGCTTTAGTCAGCAAAGCTGCTGCCTCTTGCTGCTTGGCATTTCACCTAGAGAACCAGTTTACTTATCATCACGTAAATCTTTATTTCCCAATGCATTTCTCTTTTTAAATCTAACAATACATACAACAACAAAAGGGAATTGTCGTATCTTAAACTCTAAATATCTGTAGCATAGTTTCGTTTGAAGATTGTGAAGGCGCCGTTTCGCTCGCAGCTTTAAAACGCTCCTCAGCGCTGCTGTAAAGAGCGAGCTTTTGTGCTGCGAGCTGAGAAGCTTTCGTTAGCGTCACAAAGGTGCTACCTACCTTTGTACTGAAACTGTTTGTTTCGTTATTGATATTACGAGACGCGGAGTATACCTCATTGAAATTCAGTGACCATAATGTAACAGTTGAATGTAAATAACTTACGTTATAACGTAATATAGCTTATAAACGTAGTTAAATGCTATTATATGTGTCTATCAGCACATATCATCAATGAACATAGTGTAGCATACAACTCATTCGGATTATTTTATTCAATTTATATTAATATTTTACTTTACGACCTTTTTGCAAAAATACTGCCGTATACAAGTGTGACCAACGAATGAGCTGTGTGGATGCACTCTAACAATAGTCTTCGACAAATGGCTGGCTTAAATATCGATCAGGATGAACGTAAGTTAGTATAGGTAAAATATTATGCATTTAGGTAAGTCGCGTCTTATTTATATATGTAATTAAATATTATAGTATGTTGTACTTCATTTGTTTTATATTGAACAAACTCGCGCCCATTACTAATTCAGTTATACACAATACAGTCGGACGGAAACACTGACGCTGGCGACTTATTCCCAACTCATCAATTAATTTGGTCAATCAAGACCAACCACATTTCTTATTCATTGATGACGTAATTCCTTATGACTTAATTTGGCCAGTTGACTAGGTTCCCGTGACTGGCTTTTGTAGGTTAGGATGTCAATTTGTCTTCAACGTATGTAGTGACAAGATAACGAGTTATCGTAATTGAATTGCGTAGTATATATGTAATATTCGCAACAATTGTCACAAAGTATTTAACACATAGGCAAGCCGTACAAGGCCGGCGATCGGTAACCGGGCGCGGCTTCGAACCCGCAGCGCCTAACAGGATTACCGCACCGCGCTCGCCGCTAGCTGTGCCGCAAGGTATTATCGATTTTTCTGTCCGCACTTCATTGTACATTTATGTGTTTGATGTGAGTTGAAAGGAAAATATTCAGGTAAACGTTCCCCCAGCTATTCGTTATCGTCATTATACAATTACGTGTTATTAGGCAAGTTGACCTAAACTTCGACATATTACTCACTTTATTCCATACTAGTGATCAACCCCGGCTTCACCCGGGTAGCACTAATATTGATTCGCTCGCTACCAAACTTCAGTATATAGGGAAAATACATACACACATACACATTAACATATTTAGGTACAATTAGATTTACTCTAAGTGTACTTTTTCCGCCTTTTCAACTTGAAAGATAACTTGGGAACTCTTTGTAGCCTGAATCAGAAGCGGGATTAAGCATTAAATCAATTGATTAAAAATCAAATAAAAATGTAGAAAGACGATCAGATTATTGATATAGTAAAAAAGGTACACGTAACCGACGAACATGTATGCATGTAGAAGGTGGAGAGCGGGTCACCTGATGTTAAGTGAACGCTACCAATAGACATCCGCAAATGAGTTGCAGATGTGTTGCCTACCTTTAATGGACAGAGGAGGGGATAGTCCAATTCTCTTCCTACTTCCATCCAATCCTTATTAGGAAAGGATGGGAAAGGAAGGAGGACTGAAATGGGACTCCACCACTGTTAAATGGACGGAGAAGAAAAAGAAAATTATGTATGCGGTTTTTATTTATCTATATAGATGACTTCCCCGTAGAAACTCGTCAATTATTTAAGATATCTCACTTCCCTATGAATTGAGCTTATTTTCTACGCTTCAATAAGAAAATATACTTATTTTTAAGCAATTCTTCAAGTTATTACATTGGAGCTTATAAATACCAGTCTCCTTTCATACGATAACGCTAGATGTCGTTGTTCGAATTCTAATCTAAGAAGTATATATTTAAAAAAAAACACGATCTCCTACGACAGAGATGACAGCAAAGAGGTAAGCTTGTACGGAACACGGAATACCGCTCAGCTACTACAACTTGTTATTTTAAAATAACTACAAGCTACAAGGAAAATGAGTTACATAATTTGATAACTCGTTGTGACGTCATCACTGATCATTAATACGTCGTTAATAACTTGAACGGTCGTGATCGTGTCGTCGGGTACCAGGATATGATAAGGCTGATTATAACAGAAACTTTAATGAGTAATATAATTAATTAAATGTTTTATATTGTTTTAGATTGATTTATTAATTGAATATTTTATTAACAAATAGTTTCGAGAATGGCGGTCACGTACGAAGGTCGATGCAACGTGGGCCGACGATATAGTCAAGGTTGAGGGAGTCTATTCGATTTTGGCAATTCACGAGGAGCACTGCGTTCAATAGTGAATGTCTGTTGGTTGCTAGAAAATAAAAAATAATATTAGAACAACGGCTATAATTTAAAATTGATCACATCTTTAGATACGTCCTTTGAAGATGACACATGTTCACAAGCATCAGCCATTTTTAATCGAGTTCATTAGGTTATAAACTGGGCACCGACCTGAATCGAAAATAAAGGTATCATTTTCAAAAACTCCAGATGATCTCAGTGAGAATCAAACCCGGATTCTAATCTGTACAATCCTACATACCGACTATATCTACTCAACTATGTCGGTGGAAGGTTAATTTTTAAATAACATATTATTTAATATATATTATGTAATATAAAAGGGCAAGGGGATGATTATTACTTAAAAATAGTCCACATACCTTTTCTAACGTTTTCTATATACTATAATGAAGGAATTGGAAGGGGAATAGGACTTGACAGGGGAGGGGATGGATGGGAAAAGAAAATATACTTTTTTATGTTTATCTTCTTCTGTCTAATAAAGGTAGGCAATGATCTGCAA
>JWHW01057304.1:398041-424445 GCA_000931545.1 Papilio glaucus
TTTATTATTATTATTATTTATTATATTATTTATCGTTAAATTTATATGTCAAAAGATATGAACAACGAAACTTTGGGTTACAGAACCCCTGATATTTATAGCTTTAGAACAATGTTGTTCACTTTTACGAGGGGATTAAGAAAATGGAGCTTTTACAAAGATAAGCAGTTTAAACAAAACATCGAGCATAAAGGACGAAGTAGATAAACATTATGATACTTGTACACAATTAAAACGTATCCTCCGCAAATTACTAGTGCGCGTGGCCGCTATTTTGGTGACGGGATTTCGTGACATTGAATGCTCAGTACCGTTAGCAACACCATCTTGGTTGCTGCCTTTGTTGTTATTTTTGTTTTAAAATTAATAAAAAAAAATACGTCACAATCCATCAAGAAATAATCTTAACCAAAATATTAACTTACTCACCAAGCCAATATACATTCTTCATCGTAGCATGGGAATCAACAAAATATGATGATCAAATATTGGGTTTTATTTTTAAAAGATCTGTACAATTATTGCAAACTTATATTATAGTAATTCCATAATTAATAATGCATTAAATTCACTATTAGAATTATTTTGTTAGCCATACTTTTTTTACGGATGACGTTACGTGGGTATAAATTTGACAAGGTCCTAGCACATTATCAACTTGCAGGGGTAATAACAGTACTATGAGTTCACATTTAACTGAAATAATATTATTTTATATTTCAACAACAGAATTTTTACTAAAATAGCAATTACATAATTTAACTTATGTCTTCGATTTATCAGAAAATATCCTCCAGAAACATGAGTTTACAGATTGAAGTCGATTGAGTTTTATCTACGGAAGTTGGACAGAGCCCCGACGACCGACAATTTCCGGTGCTACGAACTGTCGACGTAGGCGGCTACGATAACGCTACGGACTGGCTACGGCGACTGGTACAACATTTACAAAATCCATGGAACAAAAGTTTAGATGCAATTTTAAAGGAAGGACACAAAAAGGTTTTGTATAAAGAGGGAGAGGCAGGAACTATTTTTTGTACATAATGAATAAACGAGCTCTTGAAACTTTTTAGTGACGCAGTTTAGTAACACACTATTCAGTCTTCTCTTGACCACCCACGACATAGTATCACCCTGACGCTGGCAACTTGTTCCTTTCCCGTACGCACGACTAAGATTCGAATCGCTGGTCAAAATAAATATTTGGTCCCAATTAAAAATTTAAATATAGGCCATCTTGTTTCGAACTAATGTAGCTTCGTAATAGTGAATGATTTATTAAATTCGGTATGGTAATTTCGCTGTTTACCCCTAAAACATACAAATCTTTCCTCTTTGTACCTAATATTAGTGTATATGTGTGTATTTCTTTAAAACTGTCTACTGTAGACATGACATACTAAATGTGTCTGTGAGTGACAAGAATATAAATAGCATTATAAACAGTTAGTGAGACATTGTAACCCCTTATGGCTTGAATTAGTACTTTCAATGTCTACATCTTTTCGAAGGACATCGTTCACTAAACATGTCTCATATAAAGGTTTTGAATTAATTAATTCTAAGTATCCATTATTGCAAATATAAATAGATTGAGGTCTATCTTTGTTTCATTGACCTACATTCCTATTCATCAGAAGATATCTTAGGATCTAGAACAAATAAAATAAGTAGTAAACAAATTATTTGTACGTCTTATGACGTAGTTGAAAAATTATACAACATTTTGTAAATTGCGTATACTATTAATTAGGCAAAAGAACAGAAAGGCGTCAAGAGTCAAGTGAATTGACAATGCGTCACGGTCCATTTGTTTGACGGGTATAATTAGCGGCAGCCGGGAGCTATCGATTGACGTCGTGTCATTGACCTGCTTCGTTTGTGCCACGCTCGGCGCTTTTGTAATAATTAATGAAGATTGATTACGTCACAGGTTCGAAGTCTTCTCGTCCGAGACAGAGGCATATTAATGCAATCATTTAAAAACTATTGTTGAATAGTTGATAGTATGATCTGTGCGGAGGTGATATGCATCCTGTATTGCTGACCACAGCTAGCCTTGTAAACGCAGAGGCATTTTTAGTGTACCTGTTTTACATCCTAATGGTAGGAAATTTGAGCACAAGATTGAGTGGATAAACACACTATTTAATTTATTTTCTTTCACTTAATTCAAACTCCAAGTGAATGAAGCCTCTTGCTATGTGTCCTAGTCTAGTTCTTTTGTTATAGCAGCACGTGGCAAACGAGCAAGCGGATCACGCATTAAGTGATCATTAGGCTTGGGCATCAGCAACATGGTAATAAGTTGCAGATGCGTTGCCTACCTTTAATGGCCAGACTAAGGGCGAGGAGGATGCAATTTACAATTTGACGGTGAATGATTGTAACGCGGCCATTTTGTATCAACGAATTCTTGTTTTAAATTTGTAGGTTAACTCTTTGTCACATTAAGCAGCAGAGCAGAGAAGAAAGAGGTCCGTGTATAGCAGGGATTAATAGATTTGAGTTTTAATCCAAATTAAAATACTTTTATCAATAAATAAAAAATTATTCTTCAAACCTGATTAAACAAATAACATACTGTTTTTAAGGTCCGAGTAAAATAAGAAAAACTATCGTTGTCTCTTTCTACTACGCTTTGGTCAAGGAGTATAAGGCCGGCAACGCATCTGCAGTTCCTCTGGTGTTGCAGGTGTCCATGGCCGACGTTTATCACCTGGGTGTTCCCGCCGCTCGTTTTGCCCCTTTCTCTTATAAAAAAGGTGTAGTACAATTAAATACAAATAATTATGACCTTACTAAAACATTACCCTATGCTGTCCCTGACGAAGTTTTCTAGAAAACTTTCTAACCTAAGCAACACACTAAGCTCGAAATTATTAAAGTTGTAATGGGTCACTTTGTTTAACGGCCCTTGAAATTAGATGTTGATGGCCGCTCATTTTGTATATTAGATAACAAATTTCAGTTTAAATAAATTCATTAAAAGTGTTAGGTTAAGTTTATTTACAATAAGAATGGGCGTCACTCTTATTACTGGCTCTTATGACATTTACCCTGTGGTAGTTACATCTCTTGTAGGAAGACGAACTAGATAGGGCCTAGAAGAGTTTCGTTTGGCACGCTCCTGGCACACTTTCTTCCTCTTATTCTCCATCCATACACATCAGTATTTACATAATTTATAAAATTAAATTATCCAGGGTTTGGGACAGCAATGCGCCCGTGACACTTTTTCACCTTAATCCAAATGTGGGCAATTGTTAGAAAAAAAATCATAAACCGAAAATAAATTGCAAGTTAATTTGAAATCTTAAATCTTGTACTTGACATTTTAACTATCAAGAAAACATCAATTTATTGAAAAAAAAATGAATATATTGAAAGAATTTTAGTAGTAGGTACCTACTTGAGACAAGCTTCTGTAATTGTTGAAAATGCCAACAAATCTGCATTGCGTTTAAGCGCAATGCTCTTCACAAATTTGAGAAATACAATTCTACGTTTAGTGTTGTTGAAACTGTAACAACATCCGGCTCGAGGGACCAAGTTTTTAGCAGTAAAATACAATGTTTTTTTTTTATTATGTTACTTTTTCCCACAAGAAAGTTACAACAAATGAAATTCGCACTTATGTACATTTTGTAGCTAACAATAATAGTCTACGACTACAACAAGTAACAGATACAAATCATATTTTTTATGGAAGAAGGTAGCGAACGGAGCAAGCGGATCACCTGATGTTAAGTGAGCGCTACCCATAGACATCCGCAACAAGCAAATGTGTTGCAGATGCGTTGCCTACCTTTAATGGACAGAGGAGGGCGTAGACAGGAATATTTTTATATGATATTTATTTTGCCCTGTTAACCCCCTCCCCGTCAAATCCACATCCCGTTCCCATCCTATCCTTATGAAGAGTGCTGAAATTAGGCCTCCGGCACTACACTCATCCGACGAAACGCAGAATACTTCTACTACACACCTGTTTTCTGTGAGGTCGTGGTATTTCACCGGTCGAGCCGGCCCACTCGTACAACAGATGTTGTTGCGGCCTCTACCTAATGTTATTGAGACAATAAATGGCGTTGAATCCGAACTGCCTTCCGTTGTGTATCAAACGGTTACTAGCAGACATCGTATACCATAAGGCATTAAGGATTTTAGCAGCCAAGACAACAATTGCCATTAATTTTTCTTATAGAAATGAACATTTACAAATATGACGATACCACACTAATAGTGTTTTTCTAGCATCGAAATCGAACCCAAGACTAGTGACGTAATTTCTAAGTTCTCTAACCACTAGTGTATGTGAGAAGTTACCCTAGAGGTCTGTTACAAATATCATATGTCTTATGTTTTATTCACTTTTAATAGCTATACAAAATTGTATTGGTGCACTGATTTTTCAAAAAGTTTTGTACAAGCTATGAGTGCTTTTTAATGCAGTGTAATTCCAAGCGTTAACACTCCATGCGAACTTTTCTTTATACCGTAGTTGTTCGCAATAATTAACAAACAAACAAAAATACGAGTGGTTCGCGAGGCGTATTTTGGCGAGCGCTCGCGGCGAGCCGAATGCGAGTGAAGGCTGCTGCGCTCGAATTCATCCGCAGTGCGTCTCCGCTCACCCCCTTTTATATCGCTAAAGAGGCTTATTGACATCATTAGTAAGCTACACATTTAAATTACAAAGTCTCCTCGCCGCAAATTAGTTTACGGATTTTCACCAATAGATGGAGTGATTCAAGATAAAGTTTTAGGTATATAATTATAATTTGTTGAATAACACGTAATAAGCTTACATTACGGTAGAAAATATATTATAGGCGTTTACGCATGGACATGCGATGCCTTGTTTTTTTTAACAATCACAAATAATCATTTTTACCAGGAGTATCGATCAGCTAACGTAATTATTATGCTATCGTCCCTTCCAGCGTACTAGTTATACAATAAATATTTAATCGAGAAATAAATATGCAAATAAAAGCGTTCACAAGTGAAGGAGAAATGGTTTTATCAGCGGAAGTGGAGCACTGGTCCCGGCGACCGGCAATTTCCGGCGCTACGTCTACGGCCTACGGGCTATGTGGTCGAACCCGCTGTGTCATCGAATGTTTAAGCCAAATACCGCTACGTATATAAACCGAAGCGCTTACTACATTGATCAATGTATGTTGAATTTTTGATGTAAATCTTATTTACTTCTTTTATATAGCACCAACAAGTTAGAATCTTTGTGTTATGTATACTATGTAAGAGAGAGCGTATACTTCACACTGTATTCTATTGAATATTCATTACATTTACTTTATACTTTCTGGATTCAGACGCAGTATTCAGGCAAGATAATTGTCGAATATAGTTTCACTAAATGCACAAGCAATGATTTTTTTTACCATAGATATGTTATACTCACAAAATCACCGGTCAAAAGTATTCCAAGCACAGTGACACCAGTGACAGCGACATTCACGCATGTCAAATGGTGTGAAAAGGATAGCGTGATTAAAATAATAAAATAAAGGACAGGGTTTGTTACGTAAGCGTAAATGTAAACACAACGTGATCTAAAGAAAACGCGTCCCAATTGGAACACATTCGAGTCTTCACTTTTCGGTAATGGCATATCTGCTACGTTTTGCATTATAATATCCAAGCATATAAAAGCCCAATTACCGCGTACGACAAATCTTTAAAGTATTTATTTATTTTTATTCTCGTATTTTGTTTATTGTGTACCCTCACCCGTGTATACACTTTTGTTACGTTTCTCATTTTGATACATAATTTACAATCCTGTTAAAAAATATATTCATAGAAGCAGTTATAGAATTCCTGGCTCTCTTAAAGCATCACATTGTATGTTAGATTACAATTGGGTCATCTTTACGTCTCGATAAGAAGAAAATATAATCATCTCTGTTGGCAGAATTCTATAAAAATGTACTAAATCGTAAGATTTACTTGCAATAAGAGGGAGAGGGAAGAAGTGATC
The DNA here is from genome assembly GCA_000931545.1 of Papilio glaucus. Taxonomy (NCBI): domain Eukaryota; kingdom Metazoa; phylum Arthropoda; class Insecta; order Lepidoptera; family Papilionidae; genus Papilio; species Papilio glaucus. The sequence continues at coordinate 404,052 of JWHW01057304.1, forward strand.
TTTGAAATCAGACTCGTTGAAGCGATGGTGGTCGGGGCGGAAAAGTTTTAAATGTAAGGAGTGGGAATAAATTCATTTTATTAAACCAAAAATCTATAATATTTTTTACACAATATGTATGTAAGGGTGCGTCCAGATCTGACGAATGTGCAGCTCGCGAGCCGTTCGCGAACACGATTGTACCCGAACAAACACCCTTATGTTAGGTTTTCTCAAATTCCACGTGGACGAAGTCTACTACTACTGGCAGTTACTAAATTAAAAAGGAAATAACTATTAAGATGGCGGTTGGTAGTACCAATACCAACATAGCGTGCGGTAGTACCAACATAGCCGAGTCACGCATCGTCGTAAGCCGAGGGAACGTTGGTTTCACTAAAGCGCGTTTACTTCGGTATTCCTCTGTACTATGTATAAGCATGTTCCTGGTGGAATTCCAATATACGAACAGAATATATATTAATGCGGCGAACTATACTCGTATTCTTTTTTTCTTGATGAATGTTGGCTACATTGGCTCGAGTCGTGGCGCAATGCGAGACGCGATTTTTTTAAAAAAAAAATATCGGGGTCAGACACGCTGTGACTGCACGCTGTAGTTGTTATAAAGACTAATGTCTTTGCAAAAAGCGTCCTAAGAATCGAGGGCGCGCGTGTGCTAATTTACTGTTTTTATTACGTTAACAACACTGCTCTGTCAATGCTAATATGATTTAAGTTGAATATAAAATGCGTAAGGTTTTTCCACTTTTCGACATTAAATATTCAAATAAGCAATAAAATATTTTTTAGTATTAATAGTTGCTTGGCGGGAAAGAAAGACAGCTGACCTGGGTTGCCATAAAAAAATCTGAAGTTCCCCTTATTGCCACGACAGTTTTTGCACAGACTATATTATGTGCGGTGGGAACTCAGTTTTGACAATATTTTTTTATAGCATACGAGGACAAACGAGCAGTAAATCGCCAAATGTTAAATGATCACCGCCGCCCATGAAAACCCATAAAACAAGAGGAACTACAAAATGCATTGCCAGCCTTTATTGTAGAAATACGCCCTTTTCTTGAAGGACTCTAGGCCGTGTCTTGTAAGTCGCATTACGGTTTAAAAAACCCCTGAATATAGTCACTTTATTAAACTCATGTCGTATAACTATAAGCCATACACATTAAATGTGATGAATGAAAAATTAATGTGATTTTCAAATGTAGGAACGTTGGAATGCGGGGTGATGCAGGGTGGTCTGACTTCACCTTCGCTATTAAATCGTTATGTAAATCAACTAATCGTTGAAATCAGCAATTCCGTGTGTTGGCTGCTTCATTGATGCTCACTGTGTAAACAGCATCAGTTATGCGGACGATATGGAGCTACTGAGTCCATCGGTTACTGCTTTGAGACAGCTGATTGCGATATGTGAGGCGTACGCAAGGTCCCACGGCCTCTCGTACGATGTTAAAAAAGCGAGCTCATGTTGTTCCAAGCTAGAAATCGCAATGCCCTGTATTATACCGCCTGTTAAATTAAATGGTGTTGCGCTTCAAAAAGTGTCGTCCTTCAAATACCTTGGGCACGTGGTGACTGAGGACTTAAAGGACGACAAAGATATTGAAAGCGAACCGAGGGCGATGGCAGTTCGCTGTAAAATGTTGGCTTGCAGATTTGCGCGATGGACCACAGAAGTGAAAATCACTCTCTTTAAGGCGTACTGCCAGACACTGTACACGTGCAATCTGTGGGTCAGCTACACGCAGCGGACTTTTAACGCTCTCGGTGTACAATATAATAATGTTCTTAGAATGTTGTTAGAGCTCCCACGTTGCTGCAGCGCGTTGGAGATGTTTGCGCTAGCACATACTGATGGGTTTCACGCTGTATTGCACAAACGGACAACATCTCTTCTGCACAAAGTACGGGAGAGCACCAACTCCATTATAAATATAATCAGTGATAAGCCTGACTGCCCTATTCTGCAACACTGGCTGCATGCACATGTTCAAGTAGGCGGCATGAGTTCGGGCAAATATTTAAATTAATTATAGTATTTTAAAGTAATTTATTCAATTTTAACATGTATATAGACAATGTCTAAAATAAACAAATTTTGTTTATTTTTTATAATTTTAAATCATTATGAGGTCGTCATCAGACAAATTTAGACAGTGCTAAAGGCCGAAACAACATCTGTTACACGATTGCACGTTGCGTATCTCCTATTCCTTTACTATTCTTTTCTAATAAGGATGGGATGGGAGGGAGAAGAGGTTTTGATGGAGGAGGATGTAGTGTATAATAATTATAATGTGATTATTTTCATGATTAGTCGTAATTATGAAGTGAGTTCATAAATAAATCAGTCCATCCGCTAACCTTACATTGACATCACAGAGGGGATTAATATGAAAAAAACTTTTAAACAAAAGCAAAACCGACTTCAAAAAAACTATATTCAAAAACAAGACATGCACTCAAAAGTATAAAATAATTTTACGCAATTAAACATAAGAATCAATTCTTAATCATATTTCTTTATGGAGTCGGAATCAGCGTCAGCTAAGGAAATACCTGGGTACCACTAAATATGTTGATCCGATCCAAACACAGCTGACACCGACTCCAAAAATAAATATGATTAAGAATTGATTCTTATGTTTAATTGCGTAAAATTATTTTATACTTTTAAGTGCATTTCTTGTTTTTGAATATAGTTTTTCCTGTTTTTGTCTTTTCTGATAGTTACAGATGTCTCTGAGCAACGACCACCTAATATGGTAAACTGCTTGCTAGTTTGCCACTTTTTTCCATTAAAAAAATAAACATTATAATTGTTATGTTAACAGTGTATATTTACTTCAATAGATGGCGTTAGTAGTCTTTTACATCGTGGAGTACTGAAAACCACGACATCTTCAGCAATTTATGCAGCTCAACTGCAATTCCCGGCAGTTTCTCTGATGTTGTGGATGTTTATGGGCAGCGGTGATCACTGAACATTAGACGACCTGCTGCTGGTTAGCCCCCTTATCCTATACAGAATCAAAGTATTATATCAATTTCAATATTAAAAAAAACTGATGTAATTTTAGAGGTCTCAATATTTATTGCTTGCGAGTTTTAATTTTTGTTATACGAAGACAATACGTTCTAGTGAGCTTGGTCTCAGATATGTAGGTAACTAGAAATCAAGAGGAAATATCACTTTTTCGTCTCTTTAACCTTACTAACCCTGGGTTACACTGCCGAAAATATTCACATAAAACATATTGTCATCTCAGTTTTTGTTCAAAGAGAAAGATACAGAGAAAACTTGTTTCTAAACACGATTTTTCGCCAGTGGAAACCCTTGGTAATAGAAATTATGTTACTTATATGAACGTGAACATTAAATCGTCTCAATGTTTAATATCTCCGGATCTCTGGTATACTAATACAGTTTTAATAAGATTGGAAACCTTATTGTAATGCAGTATTAATACGCGGCCATATGAAGCCATGAAAATAAACTCTTAAATGTAGTCTCATATATGATATAAACATCAAATATATTAAGAACGTATTACTATAATTGAAATAAACTGAAAATATCAAAATAAACAGAAAAAAGCTGATAAAGGCAAAGATTTTATTTCCTAACCTCTTTCAATTCATTTTTTTTCTTACCACCCAGCCAGCCAGCAGCAATAGACTTGGATGTACAAAAACTATCGATTTAAATTGACCGAATAAACGTAATCAATGTGATTCGTTGCCGGTTGTCGAAATTAACAGGGACGTGAAATGGTGTTGTAATTAGTGCTCCTTTTCTCCGCTTTCCTCGTTTATAAACATGGTATGTTTTTGTGTTGACTTTCTTTTTTTATTTAAAAAAGGTTTTATGTGTTAAGCTACAGAGCTATCAAATGTAATGCGAGGTTTCAGTCAAGATTTACGCTAGTGTGTGTTGCGTGGCTTGCGGGGTCGCGGCGAGGAGGCTTGCGCAGTTTAAGCTGCGTTATCTCGCTAGGGCGCTGCGGGCTAAGGTCTCCCGGGCGCCCTAGGGCGGGACTGCCGTTGCAATCACCCTCGCCGCGGAACGAAATGCATGAAATGGAATAAAAAAATGGAAATACTTGTTAGGATGGAATTCCACCTAAATATGTATTTTCTTTTTTAAAATGTATCTTTTACTGATACAGCAAAACAATTGCATTAAGATTTATCTGGCGGATTAGACATACCAAGCGCAATTTAAATAAGTAAACAAGAGATTTGAGTATGTGTGAATATCTTATCGTTCAGAATAAGATCTATGAGAGAATAGTGTTTACAAGCTGATCTTTGTTCCCACCGTTTAAAGTGGGCATTGCTCAGTAAAAATCGCTAGGAAGTCCATCTCTAGAAGTGGGGCACCGGCGCTCGGCTCTGCGCCGCGCGGTGACGCATTGCAGGTGCGCGGTGGCCAATCGGCGCGCGCCGCCTGCCGCTCCACGCCGCCGCACCCGCCCGATATAAAACCGACTATCCTTTGCGGATTAAATCTAATCCCGTACTGTGCGTCCCGAGACATGGACTTGAACGTCCGAGACTTTCGCGCCTGAATCGAAGATATCGTAAAGTGCGAAACGAGCCGATTCCGAGAATCGAAAAACGGATATGAGAACGCAGCGATTCGATTGAACTACTCGAACGATTCGCGCGACCGAACTCGGAACGAATCGCGAGCGCGAGTTTCCCGGCGCGGCCGCTCGCGCGAGTGAGGGCGGCAGTATCGTTTCAACCGTCGGTCTGTGCGGTCGCTTTTGCGGCGTAGTCTGTGATTTTTAGTGTAGCTCCAGATAATCCAACTTAATCTACGATGGTGAGTGATATTTTGCAAAGAAAATTTCTCCAGTGCATTAAGGAGGTCTTTTCGCGTCGTACTCATTATATATTTCGGGTATTTATAGTGCATCGGTGTTTATAGTGATGACGGTCTCCATTATATTATTGTGATGGCCGTTTTTTACCGCAATGCGGATCGGCGACGTTGCCAAAGTCTGAATATTGAAGAAGATCGAGCTGTAATGGAGACAATAGTGGGCTCTTGATCGACGTTTATAGTCGGATTTCGTAGAAAGACCGTTATTGTGTATCGAGAAACATCCGTCGCCATAGTTTGTTAGGTGTTGCCGGTCAAATGACGCTTGTCTGGATGAAGTCGAACGTTCGATGACGCTTTAAAAATGGCGCAGAGCGATTGTTACAGCGTTTTGTAGTTGTTTTTACGGTGCAGGGCGTCAGGGAGCCGCGTCGCGCCCTGTTGACGGCGGATCGATCGACCGGCGCACCTGTCAAATACCCGTTGACTCATCGCTACTGAGCTTTTTATTTTACATACGCAATTCAATAAACTAGTTACGATAAATTGTTTTGTCGGCGTACGGGGCTTGCGGCAACGAGAAATGGTAAAGTACGAAGTTTGAACTTATCGATGTACCCAGAATTGCAGATAGATGCTCACTAATGTCTCCATAACAGTACACTTTTCCATATTTCAAATAAGTTAATATACTTATTTTTAAAGGTAGAATAAAATATCCAATATAAATAAGGTAATGTGTTAATAAATAAATATGCACTCACGCCTGTAACCCAGAGGGGTAGGCAGAGATTATGGATTTCCATTTGGAGCAATCCTGGTACACCTGTCTCACTTTGCTTAGTAATAATGTGTACAGTTATTGAATTTTGTACATATATTAAACACTTGAAAATTATATTATATCTAGTTTAAATAAATATTTTCACATTGGGTAGAATGGAAATAATTTAAAAACAAATACCTAATATTATTAATGATACATAATAACCATGTTATCCTAAAGTGAGGTAGATTACATTAACTCATTAAACTATTTTAATTGAATATTTATTTTTAATTGATAAATTGTTAACCATTATTAAAATGCCTTTATACAATAGGCTGACTTTTTATACCTGTGACTTGAGTGATGTTTTTTTCTGAAGAAGTGACTGCTGAAATAAATTAAAAGCTTAAAAGAACAATAGCTCACAAATGAGCCACTTACTGACGCTTGTCAGTAAGTGGCTCATTTGAATCTTTGAATTTAAATTATCTTGCATACCTATTTTTTTCTCTTAATATTCTCTAGTAATTACCTAAAAAGAAAATATTCAGTTATAAAAATTCTATGTACAGTGCATGAGCAAATTACAGTTTATATAAAGCAAATTGATTTCTGTAACTACCCTTCTTGTGATGATTGGTGTAATAGCTTTTGACTGATAGAAATATAAATATATAAGAGGAATACCAGCACTGTAATTGTAGCTTGGAGATTATAATAGTTAGCTACTAATAAATTATATGAAAATGCTGAGCCACATTGTGTAGCATACATTGGAGTTATGTTATTTATACAGTTATTGTTCACAGCATTTTTAATGTTTTAGAATTCTAAACGAAATAAACTATAAAACAAATGTTAGTATAATTTTTATCACATAAAAATAGCCTTTATATTGATGCATACTGTGGAAGATTTTGACATCATACTTTATGCTCTCGTAAACCGGCCACCAGTTTTTATGTATCTCACTGGAACCATTGTTTTTGAGCACTTTTATACAATAAATGACTGCCATTCATACTGTTACGGATAATATATAGTCTGTATTTTAACCAGACTAAGGATTCAATTTATTATTTATAGTAAGTATAGTTTTGGTCTATTTAGTATATAAAAATAACCATCTTTATTTTGAACCTTTGCATTAGGAAAAAGACCATTTGTAAATAAAGGCAGTTAGCATAAATGTGAAAGACGAAAGACTGCACATTTTGGTGGTGTGTCTTATGATAATGTATTGTCTAGTATAGAAATACATTAGAGAATTACTTAGCCTAAATTATTCACAAAAAAACTAATAATGTTATAACTTAGGCTGCTGATGAAATATTATGTTCTGTGAAGCTGCATATATGCAGAATAATATGTTTTGCAAATTCAATAGCAAAAATATGGAGTTCTCTATTCAATAGGCCATCAAATCATTCAACAATAGGACTCATAGCTCCTTTAAAATTGCTTTTGGGTAATAATAATAATCATATAATAACTAGTACTGACATATATTGATAATAATTATCAATTTAACGTTCAATGGAAATTAATTCCGATCCAAGCTATATCTTGATGTTGATAAAGTTTATTGTAATGCAGCATTTTGTATCACATAGTCCGCATTGTGACGTAGCATGTAATTATGTGTATATCTTGGTAATCTTATCAGCCGAGCCACGCAGCTATCTTACAATCAGCCATTTGCTGTTTAGTGTTCGTACGTTGCTGATATTGAATAAATTAGGGGTACAAAATGGTGGTTTCGAGTGTAAATGTCTTAATTTATTAATTGAAAAAGTTATAATTATAATGTGATAAATAATGGTCTAAGAAAGTCTTTAAACTCTCTCAATAATATTTACAAAAAATTAATCTGCTTCTAATATAATGTACTACTAAAGTAAATATGAAAAGCTTGGCATTTATTTTGATTTGATGTTGGATTTTTATAAAGGCTTAGAAAATATAACAAAAATGTTTTTTGAAAAATATATTTTGTAACTATTATTTTACTGAGAGTGAGACATCAAAAGAAAATACAATTAATCTAGGGAAAAGATTTCCATTGATCTGCAAGGTTTATTACAATAATGGTTAAATGTTTTAACATGAAGGAAGGACTCCGCTTGTATAACTTACTGATGCTTGGTTATTCTTTTCCAGGCGGACCAACTGACAGAGGAACAGATTGCTGAATTCAAAGAGGCGTTCTCACTGTTCGACAAGGATGGCGACGGCACCATCACCACCAAGGAGTTGGGCACCGTGATGCGCTCCCTGGGCCAGAACCCCACCGAAGCTGAGCTGCAGGACATGATAAATGAAGTTGATGCGGACGGTGAGTGTTCCTTGCAAGTATTGTAATTACACCTTACTTATGCCACACTTTCTGGAAGCGTCTGAATACAGGGCTAAGTATCTCAGCTCACGGGGAATGCTCCCAGAGATTGGCAGCAACATAAAGGGATTGTCGAGTTTCTTGGGGAAAGTAAGCTGGCTGCAATAATACGCTGTCCGCACGCGAATTCGCGCATAATGTTGTGGTAAAGTAGCCCTCCATCCTATGGTATTGTGGACAGAGTGCAAAAAGAATGAACCCCTCGTAATTAAAAGCATAACAATATGTACTAGATCTTTCTATTTCTAAACAGTACATTAGGTACATTATTCCTGTTGGTTTCCTATCACAGGCGTAAAATCGTGTCGTTTCTCTTATTATCTTTATCTCCGAAAAAACTTTAAATTGAATTGATTTGTTAGTCGATTTATATTCTTTTAGTTTTGTAGATTTGCATTTTTACGAATATCATTTGTTTGTATAATCCCTATTTTTGTGTTTAATCTGTTGATTTGTTTATTTAGCAAAATGTCTAGAAGAATATCGGCAGTCTGTTTGAATGCTGATTTAATTTGAATGTAGGAAGTTGATGTCAGCTTTTTGAACACATTTGTGTTTAAAATTTTAAAAGAGAATTATATTATGAGTATTGCTTGTTCATGTTCCTAGATATACTTGAATTGATACAGAAGTTGTATGTAAAGATCATACAAATAGAAGTCAATGAATGTCTTCAGGTGTTTTACAATCAGGTCAGAGTTGTTGGTGATAAGTTGATTGAAAAAACGCTTATGTAATAATGGAAAAGTAATTAATTTTGTTCATATAAGTGAGTATTTGTGGGTAAATGATAATAAATGGGGGCTATACAATTACGAGTCTTATTCGTTCGCAATAAAACTGAAAATCATAAATGATACCACGGCATTAATATTAAATTGGTTTTTAGTGATTGGAGTATAAAAAAATAATTTATCATTGATATAAAAATCGATTTAGTAATCGAGTTCTCGTTTTTCATAGCACTTTATTAAATATAAATTACGTTTCGTGATATGCCGATGACGTTGACTTCTTATCGCATACGCCGATAGCTTTAAACTTCGGACTCGCTCACTATTCTCTAAATTGCTCTTTCAACCCTGTTTAACGCAATAGGGTGGACAAAAAAATCAACCTTCTATTAAATAAGTTGCGACATATTTTAAAATACTGCGCTTAACTACAAATTACAACTGTAATAACCTTTTTAACCAAACTTATTCGATCACAAAAGTGACAGGTTATGGACCTATTGTCATACAGCGAAAACCTATTGTGAGAGGCACGTAATTTAGGCAAGGTTTGGCCTAGTGGGGATCAGTTTGCGCATAACATTTTGATTCAAAAACCTAAAAAACGAATTGTGCTCATCTGACGATTCTTGCTAAGTTACCCGCTGCTCACAATATCAGACAGCAAATATTTGTCAGGAAAGAAATTACTAATTGCTGTTGGGAATTGAACCCACTATGTTAGTAAGTGCACTAACCACTGGGTCATTAGAGACTTGTAACTGGTTAAAGGTTTGCGTGAATTTAAATATATACTTCAGCCAATAGCCGCCACAATAGACTATCAACTGATATAGTGAAGGAGGCTGGGCTCGATAACTCGATATAAAAACATTTCTTCCCCGATCTAAAAATATAAACCAATAAAGATCGGCCTTGTGGCCAGCAAAGTTCAAGGTGAACCTGTACGAAAGGAGTTTCAATTTAATTATATTTTCTTTTCCTTTACTGCCAGTTGTAAATGCTTTTTTTTTTCTTAAATTCGAGTGTAGATTAAATCTTTTGTTCGAACGAAACGTTATTTTCAAAATTATTCGTTACGTTATTTAAATCAAAATAGCTTTTCGTTCCAAATATTTTCAGTCGGTTTTTGTTCAATTGATTTTTTTTTGTATAATTTTTCCAAGTGAATCAATTTATATCGCATGATGTTAATATTTTTGGTTGTTCAGAGCTTTACCATTATATGTTATGTTGAATTCAGTTCAAACCTCAGCATAGCGTAAAAACGTTATTTATTAATTTTTTAAGTACATTTTTAAAATTCGTTTTTAAATAAAAAGTGAGTAACGTGCGGTCGTCAAGCGAGACACAATGTTGCCAGCGGCGGCTGAATTCCAAACCCGATAAGCGCACTTATCGCTAATACCTATAGCCGGGCTGTGGAATTCGAAAGCAGTAATGAGACGGCGTGCAAATAATGGTGAATTTTTCATTTTCCATGTAAATGTTGAGATCATAATTTAACGGGTACGCGTCTTAGAGGACCAATCAAGATGCTGGCACTTTACGATGCAACAAGAGAAGACCAAAGCCTAAAATAAATACAATTTTAATAAAATAATTAAAGATTTCGTAGACTATTACGTATTTAAACCAGCTCGCAGTTGCGCACCACCATCCAATCAAAGCGTATAAGAAATGGGTTTGGCAAAAGCTTAAAATTATGTATTGTTGAATTTTCCAAGACCTAATGCAATACAATTGCATAATTCATTGTGAAAGCGTCCCAATTAGGACGGTTTTTCTTTAGCTTACTTTATGCGTTTATATTTACGCATAACTAACAAACACTAGCTGTCCTCTTTTTAAATGTTGCTGTCTCTATCTTTGGAACACTTTTGACCGGTGATATTGTATAACAAATTGTTCAAATGCCACAAACTAAGTAAATAGTAATGTTTGTATGAAGTTGCTTTTTGCCGACATATATGTCGTTGCTTACCGACCGATAATATTATCAATAATCGATATGTTATCATATATTGGTGTTATAATGGCGCGCGCACGGCACTGTGTTATTTTTATGTAGTAAAAATAGAGATGTAATGAATGGAAAGGAATTCTCAGACGTACTTATATACATATAATATACTATAAAACACTTATAACTAATTAAAAATTTAATTATTGGTGAATAAGTGATCGAATTAGCTTGTATGCGTAGATGTATGAATGTAGAAGAAGCGAGAGAGATGTGCCAGGATCGCGCCAAATGGAAATCCATCTCTGCCTACCCCTCTGGGTTACGGGCGTGAGCGCATATTTATTTATTATATTTATAGTGATCGAAGTCGAAGATCATTTCAAACTAACGGTTTCTCAAAGCAACGGAATACTCAAAATATATTTTATTTAAATTAAAAACAATATAAATTAATTAGGAATAAAAACTTTTATAAAGGTTTATCAATATTACTTTTGAGACGAACGGAACTGTTTCGTACAGCTTAAACTAAATAGTAGTTCAGTATAATCCGGTTGAACACTAACTAGTATTTGGTCTAAGTCAAGAGAATCGTTTTTCATTTGACCGTGGCATAAACATTGCGGACGCAGTTTTCTCCAGTTGGAGCGGGTGCTTACGATGATGTATGTGCTGTTGGTTGTTTGCGGCGTGGGCGTGGGCGTGGGCCACGTAGGCCGCCGTTTACATCGTACTTTATCCAATTGTAAATATTTTTCTAGAAATCGTTTGCTCGAACCCAAAAATCTAATGTTAGCGACTAATGTTTGTTTGGGGTTCCGTAATGTCCTAATGTATATGCTTTGTAATTTTTTTAATTGTAAGTTCATTTCGAAGGTGAAACTATTATAAGGTTTTGAAAGTGCTTTTTTAATTTTCAATAGGCAATTTTTTTTCAATTGCTAAAATATTTTATATGCATCCAACACTTTGGAAATGGAATTAACTTAAAGGTGTTGAAAGAGGGTGTTTAAAGTGATAACGATGGCGGATACTTTGTTTAATAAATCTGTTTTTAAAGCAGTATTGGTGAACAAACGTAAGATAACGTCGGCAAATATTTGGTACGACTATCTCGCGCCTTGGGATCTTAATATTAGTACATGATACCAAATCACACAGACGCACGTCATGTGTGATATCACAAGGCGGGATATGTCCGGGCTGAATGGAAAGGCATACCTCTGATCTCTTGGTCAACAACTCGAAGCTGTCTCGTGGTATAAGATAGCGTTTTATAATATACATACATAAAAAACTTTATTAAGTGTACCTACCTTGTTTTATTAAATAAACACTTATTATCTTTTGATGCAACCATAAATATTAGCACACTTCAGTTAGGTATTGTGAAATAAAAATTATGAACTTGACGGAAAATATACGATATTGTGTCGGAAGGTGACACGTAAAGTTCCTGTTTGAAAACAATGCCTTCAGTGTCAGAATCGTCGAAAGGGATTGGTCTAATTTCAAGTATATATTTCTTTTTTACGGGCGATCTATAAATGAGTAACTCGACTGTTTAATAGAGTAGATTCGTACGTATGCTGCACTAATGAAAACGTAGTCTGTGCTCCAGCGGCGATATATAAATCACATATAAGTATGTAGTGATATACCGGAGCGACGTCGCCCGCGCCGCGTCGGTAGCGGGTTTGTTTACAAGCGCCGTGGTCCAGACTCCACCGCAATATATTATTATTAAAAAAGAAAACAGAAGAATTGATAACGTTAAAAATTAATATTGTGGAGATGGACTATATGTGCGTGATATAACCTGGACTGACACTAAACATAGCAGTATAGCGTATCTCGATAAAAAAATCTGTTGGAAAATAATACACAAGAAATTATTCTGTATGGCGTGCCAAGTCATTGGCATTGACAACTACAGACTACAAATGACAGTTTATATGGCTTGTCCTACACAAGTAATTTATAATTCGGGCACATCTATTTGAAATAATGTACGCTTAAGAGTGAAACCTCTTTAACAAGCAGGACATTGGAACGTACTGTCCCTCAAGTTTGCTCAGTTGGTTTAAATGTATGCAAACAGATAATTCCCGTGTCGTAATGTTTGGCAAACGTTTGGATTGGACATGCAAACGATGCGCTAGCAAATATTGCTGGGTGTCGTGTACCCACTGCAGGACGGGGGCGCCGTCTGTCGTGCCAGAGCGCCGTGCCAGGAATTCAGCGTCCGAGGAAATGGCTGATGACTTAATCCACGAATACTTGGTGCTCATTAATTTAATATATAAATAGGAAAATATTTCTACATTCGCTGTTCATCGAGCTTATTAAATGTAAAAATGGGTACATTCTACTACCCCCTACACGTGTGAAGCCGGGGCGCTAGCACTAGCATATGTGACAGTTTTAAAACGTCACGTAACCTATGGCGCGTGTATGCTATTCAACATGTAATTTGTCTCGCAATTAATTAACATGTCCCGTCTGAACACGCGATATCTCTGCCATTTTTTATTGTCAACTCAATATCAAGCTTGTTTTAATTGTGTAACACACGCTTAAGTAATGCGCGTATTGAAGATACGGAGCGTATTTGATTGAAACAATATTGTAACTTGGTTTTGCAGTAAAGCAATATTCTGCTGAACATGATGCTTGGTTGTCTCAGTGGCAAACTTATGCCATTAAGTTCTGTTAAGGCGATGGGTAAACAATCAGGATATAGTTTGCAAATTTAAACCGGCTGGCGTGAAGACGGAGCGCATTGTCCGCCGCCTCTAGTCGCGTACTTTGCGCAGATGGTGGTGGCGCAGCGTCAGGGCCGTGGGAGCGGCTCGTAATTGCACGACTGTCTGTTCGCTAGTGACGTGTTCGCGGAAGCATGACGTCATACCTGCTCGAACACGCCATGGTCAGGCTCGAAGGACCATCTGTTTGGTCTTTTGTTCTTTATGGTTTCATTCATAATATTCTTAATTTGAATGAAATTAACGTTTATTTCGGAATAGAGTGGTTAGGATCTAACTGCCAATTGAAAGACCCTCATAAAATCACGAGTAACTTTTTGAAACCCCATAATAAAACAATTACAGTGAAAAGCATAAATTCTGATTAAGTTAAAAACTAGTCTTTTTATTGCAAAGGTTCGTTTAGTTATGTCCTTCCTTAATCTATACTTTATTTTCAATGTTTTCACAAATACATTGTGTATACTTCCACAAAGAGTCTGACAGCTGTGTAATTGCACACACTGTGTATGTGTTTTCGTATCCTCAAAACATCGTCGACAGTGTAAATGTTTTGCCGCTTCAAATGTAACAGTCGCCCGTTGCAAGTCGGTCAACAATCGTCCGGCATCCGTCCATTGGCGGATTAGGTTTAGCTGTCCGGCGCAGGAAGCTACCGATAAACACCGCCGCTTCCTGCCGACAGAGATAGCTGCTCGCTGTGGAGCTCTCCTATTGGTCCGATTTTATAGCCGTTACATTATGAACTATTTGTCGTAACGTATTTTGTAATAATTGTACTGATTGTCATTTTGCTATACCTTGTTTTAAGATATAATTTTTGTAAACAAACCAACGTCATTTACCATACATGGTGGCTTCAACTTATACTTTTATTGAAAAATGTTGGAATTTTGCGAAAATTGTGAGATAAAGTGAAGTGAAATTGTATAATTGACTAGCTAATGTTATAAAGTAATGAGAAAAAGTTGTTTATGAAAAATATTTTTGACTTTACGAATTTTAACTTAAAAATCTTTGTTTACAAAAATTCCATCTTGCTGTGAAACAAACCTTGTTTTATTGGTTTCAAAGACATTATGATCGTAATGGATATGAACTAAATACGGTCGCGGCCGAGTTGCTCATATTACCTAGATCAGGTCGTAACTCTTTCCGACTGGTTGTTGCTAGAATCGAGTTAAATGCGTCCAGCGTTCACTGGAATTGTTATTAAATCCAGCCATTTATTGTGTACCGCCCCTTGCAGCGAGCGGTGCAAGATGAAAGCGGTTCACTTTCAACAATTATTTCTTTAAAGATATTTACTGTTTTCGAACTTTACCATGCATTTCATTTTGGTGACTCCGTGGCCTTCGTTTAAAGGACAGGCTCACAACTTGTCACATTTAAGGCAATCTTTAAGCCGACAGTTGTCTTGTATTCGCGATACGTTAACATGCGTGAGATTATTTGACCATGCCTTGCCAATGTTAGTTGACAAAACAATGAAGTTCAAACGCAAAATAAATATGCGACCGCTTGTTTTTATATCACAAGGTCAGACGGATTGATTGTCAACGGTTCAGTTATATTGTAATAAAGCCGTAATAAACTTGACTAAAATCACAATTTATAGGAAACATTTGCAAAGGTTCTCTTAAGATTAAATCAATTACAAATACACTTTATGTTTTACCTGTGTGTAACTAGCCTTAGATATGATGGAACAATTGATAAGATTAAGACTTGTTGAAAATGACTGTTAAAATATATTTCTTGTCTATTAGGATTGTTTTCAATTTGCGGACGTCTCTCATCCTTGATATTACAACAAGAAGAAGAAGACACGAATAATACGGAGAAGATCTCTCTGTCAGACTACTCATGAGCTCATTTGCTACACAAATTCCATAACAAATGTATTAAACTGTTATGGCGACGCTGTCCGTGCGCAGAGAAAGTATTTGCGTGTAGTAATTCCCCGGTCGTCGGGAAACGGCGGCTCGCTCGACAACGGCTCATTTCTTTGTTTATTTTAGTCTGTCGGGGTTGCCAGGTCGGGGCGGACGTTTTGTGATATTGCTGTTTTATGTTAAATGATTAAAATGATTGTACCTGAAATTGTTTTTAGCCAACGCCAGAAATATTAGCTATTGCTATTTGCGTCCGATAAACGTCCGCTTTTTGGTGGTGGTGGTACGTTGTTGCTGTTGTTCCCCCAGGAACCAGTAAACAATGAGATTGTGGTCGGAACAAGCTAAATATTTGACCATTTGCCTACTGTTTTAACTTTGTAGGAAGTGTTTGTCTTTTAAACCATAAAATTTGCAAGTTATACTAACGCTAAATCAGTTCCCATGTTCTTTATTTATGGTGGTGCTAGAACCCTGACGGATGCCGTCTGGCGTCCAGTAGCCGTGGTGCAGTTTGCGGTCGCATTACAGGCGGCGCCGAACCTGGCGTTACATTGACCCCGCCTCGCTCGCGACTGCTTTATAGCTTTCCGATCTGGGTTTTTATTGCTGCACAGAGACGCTGAACTGCCAAATAAATCGATTTATTGGTTTTCGACTGAAATTTGATAAATACTGAGGTTTTCCTTTATATATTTCATAGCCCATTAGCTGGGCTTTGGGCTAACAGTTTTACGCTGTGTCTTTAGATTTAAATACTAACTGAAGTGAAATCCATTGTAAATAAAATTGTATTAGTTTCTCAGTCCGTAGCAACGAAAAATAGTTTTCTATTATACCAGTAATACTTTCTGTATATATGTTTCGTTTCCTTATTGAGGAATTGATATATATGTCTGAGCACACTTACCTACGATAGCAGTTCTTAGTATATGTTACATCATTACTATCGTGACTAATGCAGGCTATCACTGCAGGTATGTTGTCATTATCAAAGGCGTTGATAAGACTGCGGCTGTGTTGCCTCAAGCTACGAGTGTACACGCAGTTTGATAAAATAACGATTATAACTGATAACGTTAAACTATTAACTATTATATGTCGCATTAAAATCTAGAATTCGCTCTTACAATTGTCATACACGGAAAAATATATAGCAATTTAAAAGCTGTTGCTGTTTTATAGCTAATGGGAATAATAAAGAGTGGTTTGATGTGGGGAAATAATTTATATTCAAATAGGTTTATGGTGGAATAGAATGAAACGGCTCGGTTAAATCATATCGCTAGTCGGCGAATAAAGTACTTGCATATGTGTCTGCTGAGACTACGTCCTGCGAGTGCGACAAAGTCAACACTATGTTTCGGTGGACAACAACGAAATGTTTCAAGACAATTGGCGATTAGTTGGAAGGTTGGAGTTTATAAGAAACAAAACATTTAGTATATTTAGTATACTAATCTAGTTAAGATTTGACGTGAAAGCTATCAGTGTCACCACCTGCAAACTTCTTGTGTATTTCTGACGACCCCATTAGGGTTAGTGTTAGTAAATAGTTTAAATTCGTCTAAGAAAAGACGCAGAATCGTTTCTGTTTGTTCGTTTGCCTTTACGCGTACGTTGTAAAGGAATTTTTAAGTGTCTCGGGCAAATAACAATTTTAAAAGTGATGTCACAGATAACGTGTCGTTCACACAGAGCGAGAGGAGCCGATCTATGCGTACTACTCTAACGCTATTTGCGGCACAATACCCCCGCGAGCTGGACTTGGCTCGAGCGTTGATACGATCACTTGTATCGCGATAATGACCTCCAAATAGAAAGTATTAACGCTCTTCCCTATCTAATTATACGTCTTAGATCATATCGCAGAATACCCTAAACATCTGCCTCGATTCGTCCTCGATATAAGAATATTGCGTGACATTGTATTTGGAATATTTCATTAATTACTGAACTGTCTATTGTCACAGCCTAGTGCTGCACGTTTTTATCTGGGAATATCACCTATTGTCTCGATGATCTGTTATCGTCCTTACATTGTTCGCTATAAATGTTGTCACGAAATGCTATTCATGTCGGATTGACTGAATGGACCTTATGAATGTGAATGGGGATTAGGTAATTCTGTCTCAAGGAAGGGAATGCTTAGTACTTAAATGTCCTTGTTTAAAACTAGTATCGATATTTATTATGTCTATGAAATATTTTAAAGAATTTACTAAATAATAAGCTGGAAGATGTTATATATTTTTTAAGAGCCGCATAGCTCCATCCCCGGAGATCTGCTTAAACATGTTTTATTTCACCCAGGATTGTAAGCTGACGGGTGTGAAATTCGCGCCGTCCGCTGAGGTCGGAGGGTGAAGTGGCGATCGATAGGGGCGACACGTATAGGGTAACCGATGTGATACGCTTCCACTGGGAAAACTCGCTTACAAATCTGCAAACATGTAAATTAATGCTATGGATCTGAAACAAGATTTTTGTAAACCTTTCATATTGTTTTTCAAGAGATCAAGTGCGGTAGTCTTTTGTTCAAATCTATCAAATTGACGTACATGGAGCTGTTGATATTTGTCAATTATGTCAATTATAATGCGACGCCGCGATCGCATGTCCTGCTAGGGATGGGTATCGATGTCAATTATTACGTCTTTGTCGAATCGAATTAAGTCGACATTACACTCAAATTTAGTGGAGCGTTTAATGTCATGTTTCCAGTTCGAAATTATCTTATTTAAAACATATGCTTAATTTTTCTATTACAACCTGTACAGTCACAAAAAAATATTCTAAAAAATTAATGAGATAAAACAGGAAACATTATCTACTTACTACTATAGATTTTTTATGAGTTAATGGTGACTTGTTGTCGTTTGTACTGCCATTGTCTTTGATAACAATGGACACTTTCCAGCACGTATGCCATTTTAACTAGGTTTGTGGGTGTGATCAAATTCTTGATAAGACCTAGAAAGTTGTAAGTTATTGTGTCATTCTCCCGCAAACTAGGCGTATTATGGACCCACGCGTACTGAATTTATAAAGGCAATAACATTAGTGTAACCTTTCCCAGACCCCTGACATTTCGTTGACACGTTGCCGGAGTCATTTGTGTTCCTCCCAAGCGACCGTCGCAGCCGGTCGTTTATTTTCCTCGTGGTTTTGCGGTTCCGTTGTTTCCGGCCCTCCCAATTAGCGGCGGCGTGAGTTTCCTCGTTTATGATAATGTCCTTAAAAGCGTCGTTAGTTGAGTTTTATTACTGTTTGCACTCTGCTCCCATCGTCGGATTCCTGAAATTACATTTGAGAGTTTAACTTAGGTCTCGCCTCGATCTCATTTCCTTTATGGATTGTTCCTGCGATTTTCGAATAAGTTTATATGTTTACTTTTATAAAGAAATCGTTACGATACATTAGTCCATCCTCCACACACAAAACTACATAATTATATAGTAAATGTACGTTATATCAATAATTTTTATATCATAAAACCAAAAAAACGATGTTAAATAAATATTACATATAGATATAATTATAAAATTCTAATAAAATGTAGATCATTTTTTACCATTGTTTTAAAATACAATTGATTATAAATTTAAATCAAACTTTCTTGTTGGTATTTGTAGAGAATCTTCAGAGAGCGTAGGAGTGTCCGGATGCATTGTCGTCCTAATTGCTCGGTGCCCTTTCCACGACTGAATCATGCACGTATTTAGCGTTCCCCCTCCCCTCGCATTTACACCGATGAGCCGGTGATGTATTGCTACGTAGATTTATATCGCCATCTGCTGCCAATACTAGTTCAATTATACAACGATAGCCGAGCGGCTAGTCAGTCTAGTTTCATATCTGTAGATACAGAATCGAACTATCGTCAATATGGTATATTAACAATCTGGCCGCCGCCGCCGCAATATTTTGCCGCCTCGTTTGTTATTTAATAACCTATTTTAGCGTGTGTATTTTATAACATACATTAGTATATAAAGAGGCTAATTTATTGCTTGTTTTTTCCTCGTTGTTATTTCCATTTTTCCCGTTTTTGTAACCACAAAAATGTTGGTTTTGTAAACATGTGACGGTATGTTTTTAACAGGAAATATTCTAAAATTAAAATGATACAAATCTACTTTTTTGTCTGTAAAAAATGTTATCGAACATGTCATAAATATTCAAGAATGGAATGTGAGGTCTTTAAATAACGATTGTTTCGTTTCTTGTCAAAAAGTGGGCGACGCACGGTGGTGCCAATATGAAGGAAATAAAATGTATTTATTTACCCAAAAATATATCTTAGTTTCACTTATTCGGTAAATTAGGTTAACAGCTCAGCATTATTCTGTAGCGGTAGTCAACCACACACAGCTGGCCATCAGTTGACCGATGATATTTTTCATTTCCTTCATCTTAGAAAGTTTTCGTCTACTCCAATATTTTACTACGGTTGCTATTGCAACAATAAAAAATAGGATTTAAATCCGATAAGAATGTACTTTTTTAGCCGGCAACTTGTGCCGTTCTTAAAGAATGTTACCAGCACACGATTTGAGTGGGCATTTTAAAATTTAGAAGCGAAACGCCAGTCTCTATTTGGGTGTTGCCATTATTTTTATAAACATACCGACATTTGTGGTTCAAGTACAACGTAGACGTATCGTCGTCTTCTCGCGTTTGTCGTAACTGAATTAACAGACGTCGAGTGTGAAAATAAATCATATTGATATGGGGAGCAGGTTTGCGGGGCGTTGACAGCGGCCGCCGTGTATGTGGGCTACAAATGAGTTTGCATACATATCTGGCTGGTCGCCAGTGCGTTTGTCTAGTTGGTTGGTGCACGCGGGCACTGTGCGCCGCGTTATATTAATGTATTTCTAGACGTGTACAGCAACGGTGGTTTACTAGATTAGTTATTATATTTCGAATCTCGTACTGTGCACATTGAGTTATAGGTGTGTGTCAAAAACTATGATCGCACGCGATAACCAATACTTTGGGGTATTCAAGAAAAGAGCATACTTCATCCT
>JWHW01057405.1:11891-22300 GCA_000931545.1 Papilio glaucus
CTATCCGGAGTAGTGGTCTCACATCCAGCTGAATTATCTAAGATATAGAAATAGAAAAATTAACCGCGAATGCTTAAACATAGTGATCCATGCTGCTAACATTTAATAAAAGAAACAATGTGTTGATTGGCAGTGATTAATGCTGTTTCGTTTTTGCAACAATGGAATGCCACTCGGCCAGGGAAGAAATGAAGATAGTGGAATTGAAGGAGATGAATTATTTAATGGTTGTTTTTAATTTTATTGTGTATCACAATTTAAAATGAACTTTTTACTATCAAATATTCTAGAAACGCAAACGAGCTTTGTTTGCGTTATTCAATGTAAAAAAGCGTTTTAATCGGGGACATCAATAGGAAACTGGTCTGTTACATATGTGTCCGTTTATTTACCTACTCACTGACCCTTTTGATATCGGATGTCAGAATACCCTTGATACGTGATATTGTTGTGTTCAAATTTATATGTATATTGAATTGTTTCAGCCGATAAAAACAGAAAGATTTTTTAATTTGTTTAACGGTTCCAAATACAACGCAAGACAACCACAAATTTTTAGTCTATTTTTTATTTATGAATTGAAACATACATCTATTGAAGTATTTATTGATTAAATGAAAATAATGGAGATAAAATAAGAAACACAACAATCATTAAAACAATAACCACAGCTTAGTGTCAATAAACAATAATCGATACTTTTCTACTAATAGTACGAAATGTTTAGTACGTAGTAGTAAAAACATCGTCGTAAATGTGTATTGAATAATTAACTGTTGAATTATAATATTCATTAATAAGTTTTATCAATACAATAAATTGCATTCGAGTATGTACTTAATTGTATAATATTAAACATTATTCAGTATATAAAAACGAATTTATTTTCTGTTTTTTCTTGACTTCCTTTAGCAGAATCTCAATATAGTTGAAGTTGTATGTTAGCGTTATCGAAGGGTTGCGAGTCTCGGAAGGAAATGGGGTAAAGGAATATTTATGTACAGCTTCAGAAAGTATTCAGTATGTTGGTGGGATGAAATGTTTTACCTTCATAAAATGTGAATTTTATGAAACAAATTGGAAGAACATAAGTCATTACAAGCCACAAATTGATTTGACATTTATTTTTTTGTATTATATGTAATATCACGCCAAATAGAAATCTATGCTCTCTGCCTATCCCTCTGGGTTACTGGCGTAAGCGAATATTTATTTATATGGATATAAAATGGTGTTAATTATGATGTAGGCAAAGTGTCAGAATTTTCCACATTAATCCTAGTCGCTAGGTGCGGTCATCATTTATTGTGTTACCGTTCCGACAATTTTAATTTGTGAAAATTTAATCTTAAGCAGGAACATGCGTTCGTAGCGTAAACGTGCTAATGAATTGTATACGTCAACTGTGCTTGGGGGTAACCTTCCCTCTAGAGGAAAATGAAAGCAAGTGTAAAACAGCACTTAGTTCATCATATAAAACGCAGGCCTGTATTCTGTGAGACCGTGATATTTTCTACACTACACAAATACTATTTCAATGAGTTTCTATGAAAGTAGACATAGTAACTCGTACACTCGGGTTGTTTACCCTTTTGTGACTTATAGAAAACTACATCTTCTGCTTATCTTGAACATTTAATTGAAACGTTGCTCTTTGATTCGATCCTGGGCCTACAAATTTAGAGAGATATTCCACACTAGTATTATTAATTAGTACATTCAGCTACATAAAGTTTTCGTAGGTCTCGAATATATTTTCAGAGTAATAATTCATTTTAACCTTACACACAATTAATTTCATTTAATTAATGCAACAACCGCGTTCGAAGCTACCCCAAGGGGTGGAATAAACGCAACCTACTCACTTTATTCATTTGCCAAATTCACCGCTCGTTCAGGTCCGGATTCGATTCCGAATGAATGCAGACGTAATTTCACGTGAAGGGCACTTTTGCCGGTCCGCGGCGACCGCGGCTACGTGCCGATGAATCGTTGGCTCATTCATTTTCTGCCACTTGGCCGTGCTGCGTTTCGCATTGCTCTGCAAATAGTGCCTACTATGTTACTGTTTTTGGAACTAATTACAGAATCGATCTAACTACGGAAAGTTGTTAATTAGGGATTCTCAATAACTTTTTTTTACAATAAATTCGATCTTAAATGAAGCATAAATTGATGTAACAAGATGTGTTATCTCGTGTCTTTTGTTTTTTGTGCGTCGTACATAAACGTATTTGTTTTCGCAATAGACAAATAATTAATGTACATATTATACATACTAGCTGTGTGGAACGAGCTTTCCTCGGCCTTGTTTTTTATATTGTCGCATTGTTTCGGAATAGATATTTATTATTATGATAATATTATGATACCTGGATGAACGAGCTTTGCTCTGTATTTTTATCACTGTTTTTTTTTATTCCGTGCTTGTTAACACGGATAAAACTACATTTTCTAAAAATGAATCCTAGCTAGATCGATTTATCACACCCGAAATTCCCTGCATACAAAATTTCATGAAATAAATAAGATAAAAAGGGATGTTGTTTTAATTTTTAAAAACAATGCGTTTATGATACTAAGAACTATTTGTTGTCAGACAACGATTACCAGTGTCCAGTAGTTTATAATTAAACATAATTCGTCTCTTAATATATTTATAATGTTGCCAAAAGTATGGACACGAACTAGCCACACTCCTTTTATAACAAAAAATTCATCTCATTGTTGTTATTACTTATTATTTAATTATTCCGCAACTTAGTCCCGTTGCGACAAGAAAGGTATGAACATACTTAAGACCATTTTACAAAGATATTCTGAGACATCGTCTTGCTTTTAGGTTAGCGAACTCATTCGAACAATAGTTGATTTATAGCCGCATTAGTGTTCTTCAACAGACAAATGTTTAATGTAGTTTCTTACGGTGCCTTTGCTTTTGCTTTTGTAATAAATTGCAAAAGATATGAAGTACATAGTATGAATACAATGCTATATTGGCTTCAGAGTCATACCCTTTTATTGTCCACTAGTTGGTCCGGCAAACTTCGCTCCGCCCTATAATTAATAGATGGTTCACTATTTTGGCGATAATGGCTTACACATAAAAGATAGATATGCTGTCGCGGGATTTTTTGTATCACTATTTAAGGTAAACATTATATACATATAACTTCCATACACATACACATCCATACTTACAAACTTTCGCATTTATGATATTAGTAGGATTGTGCGGCATGCTTGCTCATTCATATACCCATACTGGGATACATTAAAGCTTTAACAATTCCGTCTTCAAACATTCCTCATAAATCTACAGAGAAAGATATTCATGACGCTATACGAACTGTTTACATTGTGATACAAAAATCAGCAATGTAAATGTCATGTTGCACTCCGCAAAGAAATAAACACTCTAGCAGCGAGCGAGTACAATTTGACTTTATTCATGCGTTAACATTCAGCTTTATTCAAATTTTATTGAAATGAAGCGAATTCCAGTGCACTACGCTGCACTCTCAAAGGACAATATTGCGACAATTCATGTTCACTCAAAGCAATGTATCTCTTTCACAGCGGACGTACCATTTTCTTTGAAATGACTCCTTTTCTTCTTCTTTCAAATATTAATGGCTTGGAACTTGAGCGCGTCTCGTTTTGCTACGTATGTAGTGTTTGTACATAGAAGGTTTATACAGATAGAATAAAAAGAGAATTAGGGAAAAGAAGAAAGTAATTTAAGATAATAATTTAAGCTAAGTTATGGTTTCAATTATTTCATTCTCTTCTAATATTACACATACATTATCTCAAACTAATAATTAGTACATCTACGGCGACCGGAACGGGAACAAACACAAATCTGTCCGTAAAATTAAAGTGTCTCTTGCATACCACTTTTTTCCTACATGCAAGAACCATTAGGTTGTTTTTTGGTTTATTGTTTTAAAATAAAAGCAATATTTACAATTTAAGGTTTAAAAAATTGTGACATTTGGGGCTAATTAAATACAATAAAGAGTAGACAGCAATTGCTATATCATAATTAAAAGCATTAAATATAATTTCACAATTTAAATAATAAAATAAGCGAGGGAGGAACTGTAAGGCGTAATGATTTTACCAGCGAGCGCAGGAAGTGCCCCCGGAGTCACGCCGCGCCAGGTGTTACAGCTTATACTTAATAAAAAACTGTCATTTCCATTGGAAGCTTACACGGAATTAAACTCTATTTATTTAAATTCATTATTTTTTATTTAGGTCTTTGAATAACCTTATAACTAAGCAGCTGTGCCACGCGGTTTCGCACGCCGTCCGAATTAATTTAAAATACTGTTCTCTAGTCTAAGCTCAACCCTATTTACTATGATTGATCATATATGTATACATCCGAGGTCAACTTATATTGGATAACAAATATGTCTCCATACAAAGTTTCTTTCCCTAACTTAAGACTTTAGGCAATTAATTTAGAAAAATCATTTTATAGTGTTGGCTTAAGTTGTAACAGAAATCTCTGTACAAATTTAAGTCAGTCAGTTTCTTCTCTATATACACATATATATAAGACAATTGGTATAAGAAATGATTAGTATTAATAATCTATAGCAATTATAAAATCAATTGACAACATAATTAACGTACTTTACTGCTATTTTAAGACACTTTTGTTCATCCTGCTTGTATAACCATAAGAGTTCCAAGTTCGATAGTGAAACTTCTTACGAACCATAAACACTAATGTGACAGTACAGGCACTTACAGCCATCATTACAGCATCCGTCACGTCGCCGGCGCCGGCACGACAGCCGCTCGACTTGCGTAATGGACAACCGTTAAGTGGCGCCGAATTTATGACCGACGACGGCACAATATGGACGATAATAAGTCAATGTAGATGATTTGGTATGTCAGAGATTCCATATGTATGTGAACCGTGATCGAAAGGATTGGTTTCGAAGCGAAATCATACATGCAACAGCATTCACCTCATAGTAAGCAGCCTAAGACCAGCTATATCCTTGCGGTCTTAATGTTCTTAGTCTATCTCAAGGTATTTAAGTTGGCATTAAAGCCTAAAACGCTATTTTCTACTATACTGTTCTTTGTATAGTTTTTTGCAAAGTTAAGATATTTTACTCTCTTCGTTCTTACATTTCATAAAGACACGTATACTTTACTTAAACATAATTAAAACGTCAAACTCTTACTAAGTACTAACGCTAACTACGATCTACGGTTCACAATTTCCTTTACTGTATTTATAGAATATGGCAGCGAAAATTCGCTGTTTGCAGTTTACGATGGAATATTTTTGATACTAGTTTAACTTCCCGCATACCTCCATATTGCTTACAGTAATACCTTTCTGTTCTTGAAAATTTAGGCGTAAAAGAAAATTGCTTGAAAATTTGTACATATTAATATTTCTAGAAAGAATTGTTTCAGAAAGTAATAACTAAATAAAAGGTTGGATAGATGAATTATATTGAAAATAAATGTATAGCATCTTGTTTGCGTTAATTTTCTCACCGAAGCTCACGTACACATTTATGGGTATTAATCGAGTTACACGATACAATTAAATATAAAATGTATGGCACGCCTTCACCTAATTAAGATTATGTGACGTGTAGAAGACTTGTGGCTGCTTAAATATTTGTTGCTTGTTGTAGCTGTATATTATATACTATATTCTACTCAATTAAATAGAATTTAATTTAATAACCCTAAGATATTGGCTTGTTAGTCAAGTTAAAGCCACATAAGTAGTGACTTTAATTGTTACCCTAAAGCAATACGAGATATGTCTTCTTAAGGTTTTTTATTATGGTTATAAACTAAATATAATAAATTAATTATTATATTTTTGGCTAAATTTAAAATTATTTAGTATACAAGTATGAATTACTTCTTACTCCTTGCATAGGATTCCCTTCACGACTTTTTACAATGCTGATTGGACTAGAACGATATCGTAGGAAGCGTATTTAAAATTATTAAAACAAAGGTATAACCGTAAATCTCTCTGAGTTTTTCCCCTGTTACTATTTTATAAAGTCGAAGGAAAGTTTATCGAGTATCAACAGTAATGTTCAAAGTTGTTTGATGAACTCCGTGAAGTCTTCTCACGTACTCAACAGCTCAGAGGCTTCAACTACTCCCTCAGGATTCGATTCCCCGTTAAAGAACTTTCGCTTTCGCCCGCACTAAATATTTCACTGTCAGCTACATAACGCGAGCCGCCTACTAATTGCTCTGTTAATTTGTAAGGTTATAAACGAACACAGAAAGCAACCTTTCAATTTATTTCAAACCTTAAAATATACATTTCTTTATTAATATAGCAGTAAAGATTTCTATCGTTAAATTTTTAATAACGCGTAGTAGTCAACTGTGCACATAACATTTCAGAAAGATTTGCATAAAAAAATTAAAGAATAAGCATAAAAGAATGCATAATTTTTTTTTCAAATAAATTATAGCTTTTAGCTATTCCATTTCCCTACGTTTTAGTAACAAAAGATGGCTTTAACGGGCAATAATATTGAAGTGAAATAGCGCGGGGCCTTCGCGTCCCAAAAGGGATTTCCGGGAAATAAGCAGCTGTCGGAGAGAATGGAAAGAAATGCAGACGGCGCGCCGCTCCGGGCCGCCTCGAGCCGCTAGCGTCACATATTCGACGTACGGTAACTATGTTTCAATTACTTTCATGGATTTGTACAATATTTTAATATCTTCTCTTTACATAAAGACAAATACAATGATTTTGATTGACGAAGGACATACAACTGACCTTTCCCACCAGTTGGAAGCAAGTAGTTACCCGTCAAATGTGTGTTTCTTTTTTTCGATGTCTTTGCTTTCGAGTACACAGTCCCATAAAGTAGAAGCAGTAACTAGAAAGCGCAAAAAACTCCTATCTAACAAAGAGCGCGGATACAAAACTGATATGATAACTTAACCCAAATAACATTAACTCTAACCATCGTGTTATACTACAAGTGCTTCAGTTCTCCCTTAATCTGTGGAGGGTTGATGGCATGGTCGAGTATGGCTAGTGCAACCAATCTTCGCGGTGAAGGTATGTAAGCACCATATGTGTATTCTGCACGTTTATCGTACATATATATGTTTCGGCACACGTTATTAAACTAAAGCATGGTTACCCAATTTGGAAAGGTAAAAACTTTGTTCTGAGTTGAATGATGTTTATGGTAAACGATGTTTTAAAACAAAATCATACTGTGCAGAACAAAACACTCAAGTGTGATCTATTCTGATTCAATCTCTTACTACTCTTACGTACTCTTCGAAGCAGTAAGGAGAACTTTTATTTACAGTGAAGCCTATCATTAGTTTGTTATCAACAGCTTGACAATAAACTATTTATAAAATATAATATTTGCTTCTGGATTTTGTGATTGACTTTCAAACCAGTAACGATACATTACTATGTAATCATGCACGCTGAAGACCAAACCAAAATAACTAGTTTGTAAGTATTTTTTAAGCGCCAATAGCTTCGAATCCGCCATTCGACTACTATCGTAAGCCATGTCGTGCAAGTTTTTAAGCTTAGTTGAGTACAAGAAATATTATTAAATTATTTCAATAATAAACTAATATTTTTAGTTAAAAAAGTAAAAGGTAGTAGTAATTACAAGGCCAAACCGCTAAATAAATATATCTTTCTATAAAACACTGCCCTAGTAAACGTACTGCAAACAATAGTAACTAGGTTATCCTAACGAATATTACGCGGTACGTTTTAATATTTAACGCTTTTTAAACAAAAGCAAACAACCTGTGCTATTACGTACTCGGCTTGCACTTGCACTCGAATTTTTGTTGATGCAAATTTTTACCTTAAAATTTACATTTTGTACAGTATGCTTACACGATACTTATTCTATTCAAAATGTTACAGTTTACGATTTCAAAAACATTTATTATTTAACTTCTTTTAAAACGAAGGAATAAATATCTCAAATCGTTAGATATCAAGTGAATGTATGTATGTGTGTGTGTATGTATGTGTTTATGTGTATAAATATGTGTATGAATATATATGTATGTATGTATATATGTTTATATATATTAACCTTAAGGTAACCAAGGTTACTGCATTAACGACAGCAGCAGGTGCCGGCAGGCCCCCTTCTCGGGGGTACATATAAAAAAAAAAAAGTAGTCGACACTACATTGCATTGTAAACCCTCTTTTGAGTAAAATTTGTTGAACGGGGGATTAAAAGATTAGTTAACAAAGGAAGATCTGTTGGTGTATTTTCTAAATTAATGTACTTAGACCTAGGACATTAATTATCTATTCACCTACAGAACGTGTTTAATTTAATTCAAGAGGACATAATAATCCTATTGTAATTAATTACTGTCGGTTTAGACATCCTGTTTATTATCTTACTGTATTCAGTTGTATTACGTGTACTATTATAACTTTGTGCAACCCAAAATAGAAATAATGAATTCTTCTGGAAATTATCGTTTGCAGAATATGAGAATGAGGATCGACTCCACTCATAACCATTTTGTACTTTCTACCGTGTACAATAACATGGAATTGGTCCAATGACGTCACATCGGTGTGTTGCGGAGTACATGTCACTGATATCGAATTTCGTCAGTTTATAATCAGACTATTAAGAACTGTAGACTAATTGTGAACTAAACAAATCATTGACAATTTGACGTATCATATTAAACACAACAAATCTATTTTGTCTTCCAATAAGAACCTTCAGATATTGTTTTATGTATAACTATCATGTCCATCATCAACCTAATCTTTAACATAAACTTTAACGTAACAACGGAAACAAAATATCAGTTCAGAAGTTGATGACAGTTGATATGATTAGTTCTGTCAGATTACAAACTGACGAACTGACGATAGATCAGACGATTGGGGCAACAAAGATTAGAAGTAAATATATTATCGTCAAGAAGAAAATCCACGACGCAATAAATCCAACAAGCAGCCACAAAGCATCAGTAGCATCTACGTCTCAGGGACTTACGCCCACTTCGAGTCGTCGAGCCAAGGTGAAACTATAAAAGGTCTCGTCTTGAGATAAATCCATGAATCCATTCTGCTGTTGCAGGTGCATTTCCATTCATTGCATCTTTTATTATATTTTATATCTTTCTCTACATTATACTTAATCTAGAAAAATTGATGGGAGATTTCTTTATATAATCTATCTTTATCTAAATAAAATAAATAATTGTAATGCGTTCCTAAACCTTTATTCAGATTGTGGTGAAAACTTTGGTCGGATATTAAGTATATATAGATGAGATATTGGATAAGAGATTTTTTGGGAAAAGTTTGGCTTGAATGTGCATGTTGTAACTAGAATTGAGAAAGGTATGGTTCGGTGGTTCGGGCATGTTGAAAGGATGAATGAAGAGAAAGTAACGAAACAAATTTATGTTGCAAAAGTAAAGTTGCAGCGGTGGCAGGGGACGCCCAAGAAGAACGTACATCGATAAGATTAGTGACATAACTAAAGAAGGGCAATATAAGGACTACCCGTAACCGACGAGCATGTATGGATGTAAAAAAAGTGAGAGAGGTGTGCCAGGATCGCGCCAAATGGAAATCCATAATCTCTACCTACCCCTCCGGGTTACACGCGTGAGCGGGTATTTATTTAGTTATTTAAAACAATAAAATAAAATTAGCTGTATAGATAAAAATAATTTGTTTACTGATATTTTAAGACTTGTGGTTCAAAATGCAAAGGAAATGGAAAATCTTTGCCATTATTATACATATAAAATAATCTAAACATAAATACTGTGTAAAATATACAATCAAACACTTTTTTTACTAGCTGTTCCCAGCGTGCATTGCAATGCCACGTAACGTCATTGCAATGCACGCTGGGAACAGCTAGTAATCCATAAATTAATTTTATGGCTTATGTAAAATAAGTAAAAGGTTTTTATTTACATTGAAATAAGTTCATTTTCTAAACCTCAATGTTGGATAATAAATTATGATGAAGTGAATACGATACACATCCGTACTTAAGTACACTTACGTAAGACTTGGAGAATGATGTACGTACACTATAAGTTTGTGATACTACGGTCGCAATGGTTAGCTAAATCAATTTCCCGCAGCGCGTTCAAAGTATTGCGGCACGTTAGTACTCGCGTCACGTACTTGATCATCGGCCGCCATCGATATTGCGGCTTCAAACCAGACGTCTCCAACACGCGATGTAATAACATCAACACTACACATACCGCTATGAAAAATAAATACGATAACGAATTTTCACTTCGTTTCAAATCTACATATAAACCAGTCAATTGTATATGGATGATACGCTTATGTTCGGTAAGGTTATTTATAAGCTTTATTTAATTTATTCT
>JWHW01057405.1:22881-37163 GCA_000931545.1 Papilio glaucus
AAATACAATTAATACAACAATTAATACAAAAGCGTACTACACATCTAGGTTCCGGGCGTGAGGTTAAGAGACTGCGTCATGAAGAAGAAATATGTAATAAAAGAAGAAATAACTGTGACAAAGAAAATTAAATAAAGTGGTGGCAGTGAAGGTTAATGAAACCAAGCAACTATTTAAAAAGTAAATAAATATGTGTAAACAAACAACTACAAAAATGTAGCAAATATGACATGAGCGGCCGAAAGAAAACCCGAAAGCTCAATTGGAAAGTTTTTTCGTTAGCTTGCGTCATTTACGCTTAAGTCACAATCACTAGTTGTCCTCTTTTTCTTAATATTTTAATTACGCTATCCTTTTTACACCATTCGAAATGAGCGAATGGTACTGTCACTGTTTTTGGAACACTTTGATCGATGATTTTGTGTGCGTATAACGTACCTATAGTATAAATATAATTAAAATTAAAAAATAAATAAAAACCAAGATCTTTATTGTGTTCTCTACGATTACGTAGAGGGTTTGTGCTGGTTTTGTAAGTATCAAATTAAACATGTAAAAACTATTACCCATCTATGTTTATTGTATTTGATACTAAGGACATTAATTGTGTGCAACGGACAGAAGTGTGGTCGCACGAGTGTCGTCGTATCATTAATTATGTCCGGCCGCATTAAGTCGGTTTAATAGAGGCCATCTTGAATACCACAACGCGATCTGCGGACGTGCAGTGCCAGGGAAATAGCCAATCAGAGTATAGTGGATTAAACGTTATTATTTGATAAGAATTTGTGAAGAACTTACTCTGTTATGTATAAACGACTTCGCTAATTTATTCGCAAATCAACAAACACTAAAACTACTAATCAATTAGCAGTCTTTTATAGATATTGTATAATATAACGATAAAATTATTCATTTTTAGACATACTTAAAATGTTGATTTAACATCATCATTTTGACAACTTTTATGTTTGTATTTTTTACAAGCATAGACTAGTAGTAGAGGCTAAAGTTAGTTTTGATCATAGTTTTGAGACTCATCTTTAACACGAGAATTATCTAAATCGCTGTTATTGAGTATAATAATAAAAGAATACAAGTATTTTACAAAAGTATGTGATAGTTACCCGCCGTGATTTAGCACGGATACCAAAAAGTAACCAAGTAACTCGCTCAAAGAAGATCGTTGTGGTGAAAGAATTATCAATCACATCTTTTGTCTTTATAATATTAGTATCTCTTTTTGAAACGTTTTATAATAGCAGACCATAGATTATGATTTATTTGTTTATATAACACACACACACACATTGAATAGGTATACACAAACGTTACTCTAGGCTTTTTGTAGTACATTCCCGCATCCTCTTTATATCTTTTCATACCGCGGATTAAACCTCGATTGTGGACTATACGAAATTTTATTATGTTTGTTTTAAGAGTTTATCTGTTAAACAACAGAATTAGTTACAATGAGAAAGTATAAAACTTCACACATCACTTTCCCATCCTTTCAGAGGGAGTTTGAATGCCATCTTCGTATCCTACATAAGGTGGGCGGCAATGAATTTCCATTATTTGCGGATCTTTATGGAAGTTAGCTCAGCGGTGAACAGCTTTCACCCTTGCCACAGCCCTCTATACAAAACCTTACGTTTATATATGAAAAGTTCGATCGTATTGAGACGTGGTACAAGTAAGCGTCTGTCGCTCGGATCGCATACTGGAGCAAGAGCCCGATACATTTGAAGCCGCAATGGATCGCCAGAAGCGACAATATGTGCGTGATAGCATGTCGCAATAGCATGTCAAGGTATTCTTTTACTTTAATTATACAAATTCAATGTTCTTTTTTTTTCTAAAATTTAGCGTAAACGTCTTTAGTGTGGGGAGATCTTTAGATAGAATTAGAGAAGAATAAAAAGGAAAATTCGTAATGGGATAAAGAATGAGATTTACTGCTAAATACTAGTCCGACCCTAGCGTCGAAATCGCATCTTAAGGGGTATGTGATATGAAAATCGTTCACATTAAACATATTGTCATCTAAGAGAAAGATAGAGAGAGTGTTTCGATATATTTTACCCGCGGTAAGACTATGTCGACAACATTTTTGATGTATCATATAATAGACAGGATCAGGTTGCAATGACAACAATCATGACAACTACAACAGCAGCGATGTTAATCGGCTAACAACATAACTTTTTAACAATAATTTGGGACATTTTCCTTTTCTTTCCAAGAAACAATACAATATACATTTCTAAGAACACGAGCCTGCAAATGACGGTGTTACGTTTATTCAACATGGCCGCTATTAATCTGACTTAATACGGCTGGACGTTATTAATAGTGTGGCGACACTCGTGCGACCGGATTTGTTCTGTACACGAGGGTCATTACCATAATCATATCCAATTTCGCAATTGGTTGTTCAAGAGCGAGTAATAAAAATGTTTATAACCTTACCTTCAAGACTTATTTACCCTGAATTTATTGCAAATAATTTATTGCTTTAAATATCAAGTGGTTTGAATTTACCTGCAACAAAAACATACTTTAATATTATAATTATAAATAACCTTAGTATAGTATGTGTTGACTGTATAGTATGTGTTGACTGTGTACTATTAGAAGAGACGATCTTCTTTCCAGATTACACTGAGCTTCCATAAAATGTACTGTAAATATTTCAACGGCATTTCTTTTGAAAAATATATATTATATTTACACTAAACAAATTAACAATTCTTTCATCAGTTATGTTCAAGTACAAAATTATAGTATAGTATAGTTTTTTTCAGTTTGGCTGAAAATATTTCATTTTCTGTAATATATTACAGCCCCATATAAAAATAAAGAAGGTGAATGAATAACGAATTTTCGATAGAGTTCATATCACAGTGCTAACTTTTTTTCTCTAAAATCCATTATTAGACTATTTAGAACTTTATTTAATAAAATATTGCCAAATTAGTTTGTCAATTTAAAACTTATGCGCTTACCAACATTTTATTTATACCTTTTTAAATCTATACTAATATTATAATTGAAAGTTTGTATGTATGGACGTTTGTTACTCTTTCACGCAAAAATGGCTGAACGGATCTGAATGAAATTTGGCACAGTAACAGATTATAGTCTGGAACAGCACATAGGCTACTTTTTATCCCGGAAAAATGTACGGTTCCCGTAGGATACATTTTTATTGTTTTTTAAAGGTGCATATCTACGTATATAAAAGGCGATGTGTGTATGTATGTTCCATATATATTCTGAAACGGCTACCTGGGCGAAGCCGGGCGGCTCACTAGTTGAAAATATTTTACAATTCATTTTGTCTTTAGGGTAGTTTATATAATTTAAATATATAAGAATTTATAGTGGTTACAATACAGATATAATAATAGAAACGTATACTGATCCCGCAACCCATTCACAAGGAATATAATATCTTGAAGTACGGAACTACTGGGCTTATTGTTCCACACTGTGCAGAGAAAATTATTAGGTCGCAATCAGACTATTGTCACGTTTAGATGTAGACGTTGTAAGGTTGGTTACACACGCATCCATCACAAGGGCTTACCGTCTAGCTAGGGACCGCTTTGTCCCGAACTTTAGAGGGATTACGCTATACATGTTTGAAATACACTACGACTTAGAATCAAGCTTTGTGAACCTGTACGTACGATAGTCATAACATAACCGTTTTAATTACTATAATACGCCTTCATCTCAACCCTTTACAAGAGGCTTCTATACCTTAAGCACACCATTAATAATTCACCTTAATGTCACATATTTACGAAAATTAATTTCCAAAATGAATATACAAGTCCAAAACCTCAAAATAACAAGTCTGATATTAAATATAAAAATACGAATGAAATCTGAGAGTAAAATAGCTGCAATAACAATAATATCACGACGACAATAATTAAGTAAGTAAGGAGTATACCAAATTGCTATATTCGTTCTAAATATACCATGAAAAGTAAACCAATGTATGCCCCCTCCCGCCCTCTATCCGTCATATTTTTAAAATTAGCTAAATGAACGAATGGGTTAAAATTACTTGAAAGGTTAGTTTACTCTTCTCTTTCTGTCATTAATAAAGTTAGGTTACATTACCAGTTTTAGAATCTGATGTTATTAAAACAAGTTCTTGTTATAATAAAAAATTAAAAAGAATAAAGAAAATTTTAATAGAAAAATCTGCGTTCATGTAACGATAATTGCCTAGGACTTGCTATAGATAAAAAGTCCTGAGAACAAAGAACAACCACGTCAATACTGTTCGTACTCTTAATTAAAATGTTTTGACTTATTTTTACTATGGCAAATTGTCTATTATATAATTATTCTATGGAAATTCGAATCTTGACCTGACAATGAGTGAACTCGAGTGTTAGCTTATAAAAAAAGGAATAATGATTTTAATGAGTTGTGAACTAAAACTTTAACAACTTCCGAACCTTTTAGTATCACTGCTATTTAATAATAATAACATTCTTCTTATTTAAACAAAAAAACATTTGCAACGTTGCATGTGAATAAAAATACCTAATAGATACGTTCACTACTCCACACGTAAAGACATACGCCCACATGAAATTCTTATCAATTAAGATATTGTTAACTAAGTGTCGTGGCTGCCATGATAAATGTACAAAGATAGCGTTAACTAACTAGTTAGTGGTGCGGCGATGTGAAATTACGTGGAAAACATTGATAACAAAAAGAAAGCACAATATCCAATACATTTACAGCGAAGTGAGCCCGACTGGGCGTGCCCCCGTCAAAAGCACGCGCCCATTATGCTCCCCGCCAAGTTGTGCTGTGGTGCAAGTTATAAAACTATAGCGATTTAAGACTTTAAATGAGATTTATTTTTGTATTCATTTTCCGTTGTTATTGTTTAGAATTCGGCTTGCTTTCGGTACCGACTACCGTTTCAACTTATTATTAGGCATAATACTACTCTGTGTCGACAGAGTAATATAAGAGAAAGAATAATGTGGGGAATATTGATAGCAATATTCTCCACATTATTCTTTATCGGACTTTAAATCGATACAATACTCTAGATACATTTATTTTCGATTCGCCAATTAGATATTTACAAATATTTATTAGAGGTGTTGGGAAACTTAGAAGATTTAACGCAAAAACATTACTTTTGCCATGGGGCTATATTACTAGTTCGTCTGCGCGTCCCGATATTGATCTACATAATCTGTACATCAATATCGGGACGGACGCCTTTTCTGTCCTGAGTTATTTTATTAACGAACAACCAATCTATATAACACTAAACATAAGCTGTGAATTTCTTGAAATCGCGACCGCCTTACACTTGCGGCACATCTTTAGTAATGTTTTACTAATGACTGTGTGTCGAGATTTTTCCCCCCACTCATAAATATGCATTAATGATGGGCTTTCCGGCAGCAAGTGCAATTTAAATTTTAGCTCCCGCTTTGCTAACAGCGGTTACAAAATACGAATTAGTTAGTCCTTAAGATGGACGATTTTTAAGTACGTTTTTTTAGCAGTGTAATTTACCAAGCAGTAGTTATACTTGAAAAAGTTACATTTTAAGTTTGTCTTGGCGTTAGTCTATACTCAAGGTATGCATGTAAATTTTCTTGTTGCCGATATTGATAAAGGTTGTGACCTACGGATGTCATTACATCTCTGTTTAACTTATAAAAACGTAAGATACATGATGTAAGTTAACAAATATTAAATTGAGTATTTTTTATAGAAAAAGGTGGCAAACGAGCAAGCGGTTCATCCGATATTAAGTGACCGCAGCCCATCTACAACAAGCTAATGAGTTGTAGATACGATGCCACCTTTAATGGACAGAAGAGAGGATATTTCCTTTTCCTATCCCCTCTCCCATCTTTTCCTTCTTTGAAAAGGACGGGAAGGGGACGAGGACTGGAACTGAGCCTCAGGCACATCATTCCTTACAGGAAACGCTTCTACTTCTATACTTTTATTTGACTCTTGTCTTCCGTGTGGCATTTCACCGATCGATTCGGCCCATTCGTACAACATACCATAATACATAGAGATGTTGAATTATTCTTTGCCTGATATTTATTTTGGCTTCGTAAGGTATGAAGAGTGACAATGGTTCTGTATATTTTTTCATTATCGGAAATGTACAAATATATCATCTGAATATGATAATCTTCAAATAAGACTTTATTAAGTGCTTGGTAACGAAACATATAGTAAGAGTCTAAAATTAAAATATATAAGATTTGTTGTATAACTATTATGATTGTTTAGTTGCACATAGTATGTTTGACTATTTTACAAATTCCTTAATCGGGGAAGTAACACAAAATTACCTCTATATTAGTATACTGGTATGTTTAGTAATAGAGACATTTTCTAATACAAAAAAAGAAAGACTTCTGATATAAAAAGTCACAGATGCATAAAATTATCACACTCATTTAACACATTACGTCAATGAATATAAACTGAAATTGCCCAGGTCTTTAACTTACATAACTCGAACTTCTGCAAATTAAATTCGGATTTACACATATCAAATTCGAGTTTTTCTTCTCTAATTCAGACATTTCCATGACAATTTGATAGGTAAACTTCCGTACTTGAAGTTAAAGACCTATATTTCAAATATTCTTAGATATTAGTTTAGTAGCACTTCAGAATGCTAAGTGGTATCGAGACTACAAAGTTATGAAGTCACCGGAAGAGCTGGTAAACCATTACTTTGAGGTGAAAGTTTCCGTTGCTGCGGCTAGCGTCCATCATGATGCTACGCTATTAGCCCACTTAGCAGTTTGTTTAAACACTGTAAGTAGCACGAAACAAGAAACATTATGTTTGGAAGAAGACCTACGTTATGATAGTGAAACAAGAAGATTCTGTTTGAATATCATAACGAAGGTGTGTAATTTTTACATCAAAATTTTAGACGAAGAATGATATTTACCAGGGTTGACAAACTCATATCAACGCGCCTTTATGCAGACGCAAAACATTGTGGCATTGGTTGATATAGGTTAACTCCGAAACTTAACGCTGCCTACCAAACTATGAATATGCGTGTTATTAAAATAATAATACAAAATGTGTGTGTAATAGGGGAAAAATGATATACTTACTTTTCGAGTGTTTAGCTACGATTTTACTTTGTACGAAAGCACTCCAAAAAACTAGACACATTGTGCTGGGACATGAAATCATGGCCATATGTTTAACATAATTTTTTTCTGAATAATAATTAGTAATAGTTTAAAAAAAGAAAAACCATATAAATAATAAAACCTTTTCAAAGCAGTTGCTACTATCTTAACTAACACAATGTTAAATTTTAGTCGTATGTTAGTTAAAATAACACGAGGAAATAAATAAGAGAAAAATTGACTCAGAAAACTGGTGTACTTCGTTACTACAATAAACTGCGCGAGTTGCAGAGAAATAGGGCGAGGGCTGCTCCCCTTACAAGACTTGTTTATTTCAACGATATTAAATTAAAAAGAAAATAATTAGATACACCGTCATTACATATATATACATATATACACTAATAGTTGCATGTATAAGCCAGCAAAACCGACCGGATAGAAGAATAAACATTCATGGAGACAGTCAAGACAACAAAACCAGTTTTTACGTTTAAAAAATGTTCCTTGTAAATCAACCTGTCTCTT
This sequence comes from Papilio glaucus, assembly GCA_000931545.1. NCBI lineage: Eukaryota > Metazoa > Arthropoda > Insecta > Lepidoptera > Papilionidae > Papilio > Papilio glaucus. Next base: position 30,588 of record JWHW01057405.1, read on the forward strand.
TACTCTCTGTATGTTTGTATTTCCAATTATCATGAAAAATTAAAATGTATAATGTGGACCTCGTACAAAATATAACTTAACATCGGATACTCGATACAACCTTAATATATTTACGTCCGCAATCGAAATACTAATTGACAGAAACGTCACAGCTCTCGCACTCGTTACGCTATAATTGTCTGTTCCACCACGTTTTCTGTTTTTGAAATGTATTTTCTTTTATATATTTTTTTCTTTATTTTCTTGTATATTTATAATTATCTGTTTGACAAACCAGCACACTGTTTACCAGATGGTAAGTGATTTGACCTTTAGAATTGTTGTTTAAAAATACAAGTCTAGGTGCAATTTAACTGCTGTGAATAATTGTTTAGGACTCGAGTGTGTCCGATATACATCTCTTTGTTATTTTTTAAGTTTCAATAAGCGATTTAAAATTTAAAACATTTATTCTGAATTGAAAGTCAACAAAAAATAGCTTAAGTACGAACATAGTAAAAAAATAAAAATTATTAACACGTACTTAAAATGAAATTGATGAAATAAATTTTTTCTCATTTTATTTTCGTAAAAACCAAATTAATCCTTTGGCACAATAATTGTTTTCGCCTGTATTTAAGAAATTCTGTATTAGAAGACATGAATGAAACTTCGATCCTTTGCAATGTGTTTTCGTTATTAGTACACAGGTCTCTTAAACTTATGCAGACAAAGCCAACTTAGTGGTATTACTTACTAAGAAGATTACAGATTATGCTACAGATTTAAATTAAAAACTTAAACTGTTTTGTTACGTTTGTACAACATGGCATGTCCGTATGATATTTTGATATAAAATGCCAATAACTAATAAGGGGGTTATATTTTTTATATTTATTATCAGATCACGTCGCAGTCTATTGTTCAACATGAATAAAAAAGATGAGCGATTTAGAAACGGGACCGGATAAAGGAAGGCCTTCCGCCCGACTTGACTGATGACATGATCTGACTTTTGATTTTTTTGTTCTCTTACGTTTCCGTTTAACCCTGATTTGTTTTTGTGTTGAATTTTATCATCGGTTTACGAATAATAATTGTATTAACTACTTTTAGGCGATTTTTTCCCGGAATATAATTATTTTAAACCTAATACACCTTATACATCTACATGTATTATACACACATATACAGGTATCCGCACTCTTAATACTGAATATCTTTAATATGCCAACGATATGGTCTATTTAATAATACATCATATGTTTGTACTTGGACTTATTTAAATAGTTTTTTATGTACAAAGTAAGGGTTTGTTATTTATTTCGACAAAATGTTTAATAATTGTTTCGGCTTGTAATAACACCCTGTCAGGAATATAATTAGGAATATAAAAAACTCAACACTCTTGATCATAGAAAACATTAGGACTAGCTATGGTGCAACTTTTATTGTCTCTGAGTGTAACTCGGCGGTGTTTACTGCGCGTTGTAATGTGTAACATGAGCTAAGGAAGCCGTAACGAGCCGCTGCGGCCGGCAAGGTTAAACTGAAGCCAGTCGTTAACTACGCTAACTCACTAACAAGGTGGTGGTAAAAACAACTAATATATTTGTTGAACTAGCTTCTACCCGTGACTTGGCATATAATAATAGATTAGTAACATTTATATAAGTTTGTAGTACAACATAACATTTATGAAAGTATGATTTATTGATTCCGAACTAGATGGTTAACTTGAGGAATGTGGCGTTGCTGAACACTATCACGTTCAAGTTTATAGTGTTACTACTACTTACGATATTCTAATAGTGTAATATTTCACTTGAACTGTTGTTTATTTATTTAGGTAAACTACCCATACTACGTCGCCCGTTCAAGGGTAGGGTAGGTCTTCAAAATCTACGTATATAATTTGTGTATGTATGTTTATTCCCTATAGATTCCGAAACTGGTACCCGGACGAAGTCGGGGCGGATCATTAGTATATTCAAATTTGGTGCGCAGCGTTTAGCGCTTTTTAAACTCATGCGTATTATTAAAGACAAATTATAACTTTTTTTAAATACTGTTTATGAATGTTTTAAAAACATATTTATGAATTGATGGATGACAGCTGGTAGGGGAGGGGGTGGAGGTTGTCTTGGCATATACTAAGAAAGGTCATCGAGGTTATGAAATTGCTAAAAATGGGTCACGTAGGATAGGTACGTTCCTTAATCTAGGATCCTAATCTAGGATAAGCATTATGTATAGCATACGAATTAACTAGGTTGTCAAAAGTGGTATTCACGTTACTCCAACTTATTTCCATATATCCTGTCATACTTTTTAGTTGGCCGTAATCACGGATTGCAGGATAATAATATAAAAGGACTCGCTCCTCGCTCGGATTATTAACAGATATATAACTTTTTAGAATTTACTTTTTAATACAAAAAGAAAACTGGGTATAAAAAGTCTAGAGAAACAAAAGCACTAAAGTCAGACAAGGTGATACGTCTATTAATGGCCATCTCATAATTAATTTGAGTGAAAATAGAATTTATTTCTTTATTTTTCTTGCGTTAACTTTTCTTTTAATATCTTTTTAGAAACATCTCATCTTTAAATTTTACTAGATGTTTAATTAATAGAAAAGCAATCAAGAAGATTTTTAAATGTATATTAATTTGCCCTAGCGATGCCTTTCCAAGTCCTAGAAGATTTAAGAACAAGATCGACAAAACAATAGGAACCATATATAGAGGTAGAGTGAATTCTGTTCAGACAATTACATACCAACCAGAGTTATTTTGGACAGCATTACACCGAACAAAATCTGTGTAAATGTCACCGACCGATTGTGAACTTCGTCAGTTTATAATCGCACTCGGAATATTATAAACTACCAGCAAAATATGAACTTACACGATTTGACGTATCATGTCAAACTCAACAAACCTGTTTTTTCTTAGATGAACATTTTTTTAAAGATTTCTAATATAATAAAGAATGTTAAATAATACAATAAAGTATATTTATATACAGCTATCGTATTGTACAACCTAACAAACTTAAATCTTAACTTAAACTTTAATTTAATAACGAAAGAAAAAAAAATGTTTACAATTTGACGATCTGACCTCGACGCTTTACAAACTGTAGTGAAACGAATTCCGATTGTGAATGGTTAGTTAAATTTTACAATATTTTTTGTAAGATACGAGGAGGAGACTCGTAAGGGGCAAACGAGCAGCTTGTCACCTAAGTGATCACCGACGTGTTGTACGACGTGCTGTTTATAATATACCTGTTAAGATAAAAAAAAAGATAAAAAAATGTATCAATATCGAATGTCTTACCAAGTTGCTGCATATAAATGAATATCCCATGAATGCAAAAAAAAGTGTGCCTCTCAAGGATTGTTTAGAAACACAAGGACATACAGGATGTGTGTAGTTTACATAATTACTAGTACAACAATACACGATTGAAATCCAAGAGCCAATATCTCAGGTCGTTGAAGCCGTAATAAGCGAGAACAACCTTTGTAACGCATTCGAAGACTGACGTCGCAATCATCGAAAGCAGATAATAGTTACACCCTGTTTGTTGTTAACAATGCATGTATGCAGTGTAATGATGCTATTGTCTCAATAAATATCGCATGTATTAAATAGCAATTAATTACTAATAGTCCTTCTATATACACACTTATTTTCTCCAATCTCTGCCTATCATATTTACATATATATGTACCTCATTGAAGTTCAAAGACATTCGTTCTGATAATTTTTGTTAACTTGCTATGTCTAGCTAATATAAATAAATACTGAATGATCTGTGCATCCGTCCCCTGCTCCCCAAATAGCGAAAGTGATAAGCAGAGGAAATCGAGGGCCCCATTCGGCTTGTTATTAGCTGCGGAACGGGAACCGTGCAATTTGCTAGCACAGACTCAATTTGATTGGGACACGCGTCGGCCCCCCTGTGTATTACAGTATTACAACAGAATTAAAAGACACGTCAATATGGACCCCGGCAAACGTATCTCTTTTGAACTCATTTTATTATTTTTTTGGTGGAACGAAGGAACCACAAACTAATACTTTTTTTTAATAAAACTATTTTTATAATCCTAAATTTAATAAGCTATTTCTATATTTTTTAACACAATTTTTTTTGAAAAATTTGCAAATGTGTTGCACAACTTTACGTAGAAAAGAGAAGAGATTGTGTAAGAAAAAGGAGAGGCAAAAGATTCTCTATCCATCTATTTATTTTTCACGAACGGCTACACAGTTTTTAAGAAATATGGAAAATTGTCCAAAAATATATATTAATAAAATGCGTTTTATCATACATTTTTCTTTTTTTATTTCATTCGTATTTTCATTTTCTCGAATTAATTGACAAAAAGTTTTTCGATATAGTGTATATAATTATTCATCCTGCCTTATACAACTAAAGAAAAATGTATAATGACATACATTATACATTTTTCTTTTCGTTCTCGTTCTCTCAAAGAGAGGATCGACCCATCCAGCAATTAATACTTAATGCATTTTATGCTCATTTAGATTTAAGGGAAACAACATAAAATAATTCTAAGGTGCAACGAAATCTGCCGGGTCGGCTTGTGAAGTATGTAAGTTCACAAAAAAACAATCATTCCTTTAACAACGAACCATTACTCGAATTATTAATACCCGACTTTCCCATTTGTTCCACTCCAATTTTCCATTCGGCATATTTTTGTGAACTCGCAATAAGTCAGGAAAACAAATATTCTTCCGCCTTAAAATTGAATCGAAATGTATTCGGGTGTATTGTGTTTTAAATGAAACTGAGTTCAACAAGTAAATTACTTTTTTTCGTAATTAAGTGCGCATCATCATTTTTTTTCTACACGACAATGAACAATAATACAATAGAGATAAGCTCTGTATTTTTTGTATCTCTATGGTTTACGTGAAGTAGATAAAAATACTGCCATGAACACAGAGAGAGTGATACATCTCTCTCTTCAGCCTAAGGTCGCCCACTGCTGTATGTAGACCTCCCCCATTGGTCGTCACAAAGATCTTTCCTCTGCTGCTCTCATTCAGTAGACACCCGTAACTTTGATCAGACAGACATGGATATAAATAACAAGATAGAATAATGAAAACTTTATTATAATTAATAAAGTTCAGTAACTTTTATAATACTGGTAAATTTGATAAAACATAATAAATTGAACGTTGTTACACTCATCAAAAACCTAGAGAATCTATCTATGGGCTTGTTTATGAGGGTAGCGTTAAAAAGAGCAGTAAACAAGTTATTCTGAACCGCTACATAACTTTTTCATTCTCGGCAGTAAATCTACAACGAGCTTGTCCGAACTACAAACATGTAATAATAACTCCAGTCCTCTCTGCCGGCCGCCTAATAAAGTACCACCCAGTCATTTGTCTCCGCGAAAAACTTGTATAATGCTGTGCACATGTGTGAGGAACTATGGTACTAGAAACTAGAATAAATTGCCCTATTTATTTACAACATTTAATAACATCTAAACGCTTTAGATCACTTAGTGTTAGATAACACGCTAAGGTCGTATCGCATATATCGTATACGCAATCGTAAGTGTTTTGAGGAATAAATGAGACGTCTTAACCGTGTTGGGCTTGACTGTACCAAAATAAATAGCATTATGGTACACACCTAAGTACGCTCTTGTAACCCCTTATCTTTAGTACCATTAATATTTTTTGTTGGATATAAATGTAACGAAAACACCTTTGAGAAATATTGATTAATAATGATATTGTAAATGCAGTAGCACTGAGGTGTGTAAAACACCTCGAAGTGGTTGTTATAAAACACGCCACGACAATAGGATGTCGTCGTGCACTTCCGAGCTACGTCCGCATCAGCCACCCCTGCTCTGTGCGCTGCAACCCTCATGTGTCGCACCCTATCGATTCACATAGGGCTGCATTCTTTCTCAACGAATTCAATGAAAGGTACTTGTTTATATTGCGACTGTTAAATGTATAAGCCCATCACAATACTTTACATTTGAAATTTCAAAATCCTGGGTACACTATTTTGTATCTATGTCAGTAACAATTTCTCTCGAATACAATGATAAACAGAATAAAAAAATGCATAAATGTATCCAAAATACTCATAACGGTAGATGTGGGAGCCGTTTGTACCCACTTAGACAGCCTATAGGTAAGGTATTATTTCTGGTTCACTTTACGGAATAGCTCTTGTGACTCAACTTACGGTTCCCCACTTACGGTCAAACAGTTCACGGATCTATTTCATTGTACCAATTTTTCCAGCTAATATTAAATTCAAGATATTAAACTAGTAAGTAGTATGATGTATGGTAATTAAGCTCCTTTTAAATTTATAAACTGCTGACGTAAATGAAACGTGTATGTATGTGAATCACTCTATCTTCTAGTCGGATGAAAAAGCAAGTGGGTAATTCTTTCAAACATTCGTGTGTCGTTTGCACGTTTAAAAAAACATTTAATATAAAGGGATGTATAGTTTAATAAATTATCACCTAAATAATACATCCATATAACTCGACAGTGCAGTACGAAATCTAAG
>JWHW01057405.1:43178-60219 GCA_000931545.1 Papilio glaucus
CTCCTGCTTACGATATAAAAAGAGACTCGCTTAAGTTAATCTACGTATTTTTTAAAATAAGACCAAGGAGGATATTGTTCTTTAAAATTTTATACACGTCATGTATGTCAAATTTTACAGAAATCAATTTTTAATTCCTATGCAAGATTGGCAAATTTTAAACTGCTTAAACTCTTGCTAGTCCTGTTTATTCTGATTTTGATGAAAAGTCTTAGGAGCTTATTTATTTTAATATTGTAAAAAAATCTATAATTACATTTGATAAATTTAAAATACATTCTGTTCGAAATGACAGTTTCGCTTCAATTGATTTTAATTAAATATGCAATAATGCACCATAATTTTGTCGCTAGGTAAACGCTTCGCTGATAATTTCACATCGAACAAACGATGTTGAATTGAAAAACAAAAAGCTACCGCTAAAACCATGATTCTGCGAGTCCCGCTGCAATGTTCGGTCAGTAAAAATCTAACAGATAGTTTTTTAAATTTATATGAACAGGGAAAAGGGATATATTATATAGAAACCAGATACATTTTGAGACACGAGTGCTTTATTACAACAAAAAAACGAGTTTTTTTAATCGGTACTAATAGCATGATATTCCATTACTAACTAAGGCTATAACAGTCATAATTTTATTACGGTGGAAGTATGCATCTGCATTTTGTCTGATGAGAGTTGCCAGGTGTCTAATTTCGGTCCACTTTCTCTTCCTATCCGTAATAAGGAGATGATAATAGATGAAGAGGATTTAGGGGGTAGGGAATGAAGAGGAAAAGGCTACATCCTTTTTCCTGTCTGAGATAGACTCCCATCGGTCCATTAAAAGTAGACAACGATAGGTAGCATTCACTTAACATCATGTGAATTGCTTGCTCGCTTGTCACCTTATTTAATAAAAAAAAAAATAGATTAGTTATATCAGAATACGCAGACAAACAGAGGAGAACGGAAGTCATCTTAACGTTCTAAACAACGAACCTTATTTTTTATTTAAGCCGGGCTTGACGTACAGTGCTTGTTTTGCTTTCTCATACGACATCCTCGAGTCGGGACAGACAGACCGAGTGCAACTTGAGTCGTAAGATTGTCGCGAGGTGTCACCGCAAATTGCAGGCGCAATGTGACCGCGAGAACTTTGCCAAGTGTAATATTGTCTTCCTTAATTACCGGTATGTTTTGTTAATGAGGGTACTATAGTGGTACATATCTGTGTTTAATTTTTACGATAATGTTATACATTCAAAATATGTTTTAAATGTCGTTATAAAGCGATTATTAGAAAAATTCCAGATATGGGAGGGAGGATAGGGTAATATCCATCCATACAGACCTGGATAACATGATTTTATTATCTCAATGACAAAAGGCATTGTATACAGTTTGTGTACGAAATCGCAAAATTTCAAAATAATACATAAACATTTTATTTTATTATTTAAAAAATATATTTATTCAGAATATGTTACAAGCAAACAAAGCGCGAAGGCTGCAGTCGCTTCCGGAGCCACATCAATCAATCACGTCCGCCCGACGCGACAGCTGTCGACATTCTAATTTCTAAACGAGATCCGATATAATCCCCCCTCCTACCACCCCTTTGACGTTGCGACGTAACGGCTGCACGTGGTCAAACATGACAATTTTAAAATTACATCACTTTGTTGTCATTTTTAAAACGTTGTTTACCACTGTTCCAAATCAAATATATATATGGTAGGTCGGCATCAAATACAAACCAGCGTCATGTGGGCTATCGGCGTTTGCATACAAGTGATAAACGCACAAGATGTTAGAGGTTAGTGGGTGTAGGTGGTATTATGAAAAGATCACAACAAGAAAGGATGGAGAGTGGGATACTGAATTGTTATTAATGGTAGTAAGTAAAAGTCAGAAGAAAACAGAAATGAAAAAAGAAAAAGAAGTCTTTTAATGGAAGAAGGCAAAGGAGCAAACGGTTGCACTGATGCTAAGTGACCGCTACCCATAGTCATCCGCTAAAAACAAATGAGTTGCAGATGTGTTGCCTACCTTTGATGGACGGAGGAGGATAGGAAAAAGGATATTTCCTTCTCCTATTCATCCCCTCCCCCGTCTAATCCTTCTCCACTTCCCATCCTATTCTTTGTAGGAAATAGTGGGAAGGGGAAGAGGACTGACACCGAGGCCTCCAGCACCTCACTCCTGAGACAAAACGCAGAATACTTCTACTGCACGCCTGTCCTGTGCGAGGTCGTGGTATTTCACCGGTCGAGCCGGCCCATTTGTAATTAAAGTTACTAAATAGCTTTAATTAAATTAATATTCAATGCTCTTTATTTATTTAATTTAAGTACATTCACTATTAAAACCTGTTTTAAAAAAGTAAGGCTTTCACTTCATTTTAAGTACTTTTTATTTATACTATACATTTTAATATAATAAACAGACAATTCCTAACTGCAGAAGAAAATTCGACGAAAAGAACGTAAGAAAAATACAGACGACAGTCCAATATCACTGAATAAGATATTGAATGTCGTGGATATTGTCCTTATGATTTTCTATATGTCTCGGCGTCGGTGCGAAATTTCTACAATTTACCGATCTCACATTTACTTCTATATCTTTTAGGTGCTTTTTATATAAACGAGATAGGATAAAAGCTGTTCAGTATAATTAACACGTACATCTGATGATAGTCCAACATTAATAAGAGTTTAAGTTCCATATTCGATTACTAACAGTATATTGTATTCCTAGTAATATCACTACACATAAATAAACTTAATATTTCTACTTACCATTTCTAGAATATTCGAGTAGTTTTAACAAACTCTTTGGTGCATGAAAACTTACCTGGAATCAAATTAATGATATTAAGAAGATGCCAAGAAAACATTATAATTAATTAAATTGGTTAAATAGTTTGAAATTCTCTAATGTGACGAGGTGTTTTTTTATCGAACACACATGAAACAATTCTTGGATCTATTGCAACAAAACCAAGTCAGGTCTAAAGAATACGCATTGTACTACTAAACTTCACTAAACATATATACGGGGTATTAAGGCTGCTTAGAGGTCTAACTACATTGCAGTTGAATAGAACTCTGTAACGATCCCGGTATCTACATAACGATATAAGATGCGCCATTTGCATCGGAACTACAGCACAAGTAACATAGACCTCTCTCCCATTACAACACCAACTTTAAATTTTAATTTCTCTATTTGAACTGTTTTTAATTCTTGTTTAAACTTGTTTATAATAATATTGTTTCTGAACTAAGAAAGTCTAGTATGTCTTTAAGATTAAGATTACTAAATCTTTTGAAATAAGTGAACCTTTGTACTAATACTAAGAGTGAGTAGTCTACAATCTAATTCAGGGAAACACAAGGCCTTTAAAGATCGTAGAAAAGGGGAACCTATCGCTATCGCCGGCTGTAATAAGCATATTTATATATTTATCTCATTAAAAACAAAACATAGAATATGTATAATATTATATAAGAATAATATTACGTAGAAAGTGGCTCCTTCAATGATTAACTTTAAGAAATAATCTAAGGATTCATTTCGGCTTCGAAAATTAAGAAAGTTCCATTTATGAGTCACCCGTTTTTCTTTGAGTTTACAAGTTGAGGTATTCAGATGAGATATAATCAACTTACTTTTTTACTAGACCGAATTTGAAAAAGAGCTAATAAGTTAATAAAAAACAGTGGATGGAAATTAGAATGTTCGTAATGTGACTGACTAAAACTTGGTGATAGTAAAATTATTTAAACCTTTATAGCAAAATTATTTAGACATTTTAATAAACTAATCAAATAATTGTTAACTTAGTCCGGTATATGTACCGACTATTTTCGAGCCGGTAGGTAGGTAGGGCACTGGCAGTGCGAGAATTGCTACGACCGCGAACTAATTCCAGTCCCACTCACCCTGAAGAAGGATGAAGGAACTACACGTGAGTTAAGCCGTTATTTAATTGGTAATAGTAATTGAGGATCGAAGTTGATGGCGTGTTATTTAAATAATGTCCTCCATTTTAACAATGGTAGATCCCGCAACAACAACATCTGTTGCAAGAATGGGCCGGCTAAACCTGTGAAATACCACGACCTCATAGAAGACAAGCGTGAAGTTGAAGTACGCTTCTTAGTTTCGCCTAATGAGCGGGAGGCCCAATTTCAGTCCTCCTCCCCTTCTAATAAGGATAGGATGGAAAGAGGAAGAGGGTTTGGCGGTAAGGGGACATCTGCGACTAATTTGCTTGTTGTTGATGTCTATGGGTAGCACTTAACATCAGGTGACCCGCTTTGCTCGCTTGCAACCTTATAAATGGTGCATACTAAATTACCGCATAATCACAGTTCTGAGGTAACTCTATGCCATTCAAGTTATGTAACAAGCTAGTATTGTTTAACTCTTAATTGTGTGGGTGTCATGTTAAACGAGTATTGCGATCTTTGAGTGGTAATCAGTTAAATTAAATACCAAAGCCTTAATAGAACCGATTGTATTTTTTTCGCTTGGCCAATTGACACGACCTACGTAAATATTTCACTGTACGATTAAACCGGATACGATTAAACCGATTTTAATATATTGGAGTATTCCAATATCTTAAATCCAGTTTAAAATTTAGATTAAACATATTTTCAATACAAAATCTATCTAAGATCAAAAAGATATGAGAGTCGACCATCATCGATATCGGTTGAGACAATTTTAAATAGTTACAGCGATAGCTGGTTGAATGTATATTTATATAAAATAGCATTTTCTTACATAATATGCGGTTAAATTACGTTACTTACATTTAAAAAAATGAATTCCTTTATAAAATAACGTAAGCATTCATGAAAAAAATGTAAAAAATTGTTTTGCTGCCACTACAGGTCAATGATACCCATGCGATGAAATGAGCCCTTAGCATAAACGAGTACGCAATATTAGAAAATACTGGCAGACTCCAGACGTTTTTACTACAAGCGAGGTAACCGGTCAAGGGTCATCGCACTGAGGTTGTTTGTAATTTTTCAGTGCAGAAATAAAAATAGTATTTTATACTTCTTTCGTTAAATTTATTTATTTTATCTGAAATAATTATGGCATGTCTAAAGGATCAGCTGCAGTATTAAGATTACAGAAGATACACAACGCATTCAGAGAGTGGTAAGACAAGTTGCAGTAGTTACACATATGGGTTGACTCATGGTTGTACCACGTCCTAGCAGGTGTGTGAAGTTGAGGTACTTATATTTCTGTTCTTCGTTTGGTAAATGAGACAGCCCTAATTTATTTTTCTTCCACTTTTCTTTTCCTTATCTACTTCCCTTCCTACACAAAGGGTGACAACATATCTGTTTTCTGTCTGATATAAATAATACCATTTTTTGTATATATGGGCTATTTTGGAAACGGCTCTAACGATTTGGATCAAACTTTATACATAAGGTTATTATTTTTAAAACTTAAATAGGTGTCTTATAAAGCAGTTTAAATGCGCCAGCTTTTATAGGTATTTGCATTGTCTATGTTGTGTTGTCGAGAATGATAGTTTACTAATTTCTCACCTTTTTACTAGATGGCGCTATATTATGACATTCAAATACTAAATATCTATTTCGAAAAGACAACGCTGAGCGAAGTTCAAGCTAGTCAGACCACCGCTAGTTCTTCTGTTTGACATATGCTGGGTAGCGGTAGTAATATAACATTAGGTGAGCCGTGTGTTCGGTAGTCGCCCTCTACCATCAAAAATACCATACTGACTTAGTTGTTAGTGCAGGAAACCAGCAATTCCATTGAGCAATTTAAAGCATGTTATAACATAACTAAAAAAAGGATAGCTCGTAACATAAAAATGTATTTTTGTTTTTAATAGCATCGGATAGCGTGACTCAAAACAGTTTGAACGCAGTAAAAGAGCTAAAAACATCTCGGAACGAGGAAGCTTTTTAAGTAAAACATCTTACAATAGCATCAAATTCTTAGAAATGACCCGAAAATATATGAGACGCTATCCTCATTTTAGACGAATGCTTTTGTCCTTACGTGAATGCGAACAATTCTTGGAGATGAGGTCAAAGGAATTTTAAACATTCAGCTGTCTTTCTTAAAATATCTCGACGTTAACGTTTTTAAAAATGTTTCAAAAGCAAGCTGTTACATTATATGAAGAGTTAGACATCAAACAACTCAGCATAAAACTCTTACGGATGATAGCTTTATTATGAATTCAAACATTAACGGAGATATCACTTTTAACGTTATTTAAAAATTCATAGAATTTATTAAAGTTGTTACCAACAATATTTTAAATATAATAAATAAATAAGCACTCATGCCGTAGTTGAAAGGGGTAGGCAGAGAGAAATTCCGAATTTATTTTTGGCACTAACACCTTCTAATTAAATATACATCTACACATGGTCCTCGATTACAGATACTATTAATACCGTCCTTCTTTTGTATGCCATTAATCTGGTTGGTATTATTAAGTCCCTGAGGGTCTAGGTCTGTAGACCTAATACCCCCTGTATTAGGTCTCCCTAAGTAACTAAACCTATTCACTTTTACAAGATAAATTTGCTTTGTTACTCTTTCTTCATTTATCCTTTCGTCCTCTTTTAAGCCTCACTTTTCACTTACTAATACATTTCAATAGTATCATTCAGAGTCCGCATCTCAACACCATTTCAAAGTTTTAATTTTAACAAATACAGCATAGCTAATATATTTATAGAATATGTTATATGTTTTCTATTCTATTTCAAACGTTAAAAACGAAAGAATAAACGCTGAATTATTCAAATTCCCCCGCGACAGCTTTTTCAACAAATACCATGCGAGAGTCTAGACGAAACGTACGCAATATTCAAAATTTAGTAGCGAAAAACGTCGCACAAGACTGGAATGAATTTCCATTTGAGCTGCAGCTTCACAATAAGGCCACTCAGCTGCCTGATGCCGCACCGGGGAGCGATCCGCGTCTACAATATTACTGCGCCGCGTTGCCACACTTGAATTTCGTGGCAATATTTCTCAATAAAATTGCCATTTCGTTTTAACTTTATGAGCTGCGAAACTTTGGAACAGATGTTTCCAAACTTAGAATAATGTATGCTCATATTCATACATTGCTGATGATTCCTATTTTCGTCGTTATTTTCATTTTTCAAAGCAATTTCATCGAGAGAAGAAAAACAATGGAGAGCCTTTCCTTCTTCCAAATCTCCATCGTCTAACTCTAAAGTTAAAAACACGCTTGAAGTTATTTTAATAACATTTCCGAGCATATTACTTTGTTCCCTTTTAAAATTATAAGAGATAATAAAACAAAGAACATATAAACTCTTGCCATATTTTAATACTATAAACAGCGTGTTTAAAAAACAAACAAAGCAATGGAAGTAGTTCTTGAAGCTCTCAATATCTCCAACAACAAATATTGAAGCTCAGTGTTATTGGTTATTGTTTTCAAACTTATTGCTGCAAACTTAGTGCTTTCATTGAGAGTGGCTTCTATTATTTTCGTTTCGCATTTTGATACCGCGAGTTCGTAATAACAAATTGCTAATCAATGGATATTGATGCACAATGTGAACAAAGCACTAAAAGGTCTAAATTACAAACAAGATATTCCTTAAATTTTCGTCACAGTTAATAAAATGTATATTTACATTTTTACTAAGACTAGGGCATCATACAACTTAGAATACTTCAAACTATATTACCACATAATCATTCAAAAGTACTTAAAAACGAGGCCTACGTCCAGCGGTGGACGAATTTTAGCTGACCCGTCAACTACGACGGCTTAAAAACATCCTGTATCATTTCTGTTGCAAAGCAGTCTCTTGTTATCTTTTCTAGTTCTAGGAAAGATAGTGCAATAGACTAACAAAATATATACAAAACAAAAACTACTGGAAGAAAAATAAATAACATTAAGTAAAGGTGAGTTAAATAGAAAGCATAATACAAATTTGTTTTAGCTGCCGTATAATCGACAGCACATAAGGGATCTTTGTTAATGAAACAAATGAACTTCGCGAGCGGAACGCCGCGGCCGCTAATACCAATTTATTGAACTAAATAATACAAATGGACCTTTAGCAAAATGTATTGAAGAGCTGTTACAATAACTATTAGATACGTAAAGATTTATGGTTTTGGCCAATCTGCGATACGAGCGTGAGGGCTTAATATTTATGTGCAAAATTACGTATGTTTTATATCTCTTGCTTATCATGCATAACAAAAATTTCAATAACTTCTCCTACCGGTCTTTTCCTATTTTCATTTTAGGGTCGGCTCTCCTGGTCTCTCTGCTCACACACCAACGGTCCTGCGCCATTGCTGAGTCCAAATTTCTCTTAGCAAGGTCCTTCTCGATGACCTTCATGAGAATAATGCTCATCAATATATTAGTAATAAGACTTTCACCTTGACTCATCAGAGGTCGAAACTATACTATTATTTGACTTTAATTGCGTTTAAGCGGGTTAATATTCAATTATATATCAATAATTCTATAATAATGAATTCATTTAACGGCATGTAGACATGTTATGACAAATTTATAGCTAATTAATCGAATTTAATCAATGTACGGCGGTCATGGACAACGTGCTGCTACGAATTAAGGGGATTATATCAATCTGTCACAGACTAGTACCCCCATAGATTGGAGCAACAATTTACGATCAGCGGTTATGAGTTTCAAATTCATGATGTGCATCGCGTGTTATAGGCGGACCTTTTACGGATTTCAAGTACATATCTACTTTTGTTGGTTAGGCAAAAGATTCAACTCCTATCGTATGTAAGATAGTAAAATAATTTCAGCGAAAAACGTGTTATATTTATCCTTACTATGGCTATTATTGTTTAGTTTGAGCTATGTATTTCTTGTTTGTCCTATCTTTTATTAGTATACTTAAGTTCTTCTTTATAGACAGCCTCTTGTATATTTACGCGTTTAAGTAGGAAACAGGCTACAAACAACAGGACAAGACTAAAATGAAAAAAAAAAAGAAATGGACCTCTAAAGGTGATTTCTTGCACAATGAAAAGACGTACGCTAAATTTGACTGAGTGTTCATTTGCTGAGCTATCTATAAAACAAGGAAACATTCACGAATAGCTAAGAAGATATCGAATAAAATGCAGTCCTACTTTAGATAAACGGAAGCTACTCTTGTGACCGAACGCTTCTTCAAGGAGCGATAGCGCATTCGGAGTCGTTTATCTTAATAAAACAGCCATTTAACTTTATGTGCTCTGTATTTACGAAATAAATATTCTTTCAACAAAAACGTAACATACATAAGTTTAATTTATATTTATACGTACTTATATATATGTAGTTACATTGCATCTTGAAAAAAAAAACTAAAAAACTTAAACATAAAACGATATTATACCGAAAAATTCAAAATTAATAATTGGTTAGAACACTGGTAATGAAAGTCTGTCTTAAAATATGTTTATACTTATTAGCGAATGATCGTTACCAGCCCCTTCCTCATCAATGTGGGGTCGGCATAGAATGTTCTCCTCTTCCATATCCCTATATCAATATATCTTTAATTCACACCCTTCTTACATATATATTTCAAACAATCTAATACGAAACGCAAACGGCCCGAAATCGGGTAATACTTTATTATTGTTTTTAAAGGATTTTGAGGATACCTGGAATAGATTTTATTTTGGAAGCGAAACGACGAAAAGCGTATGCACGTTCACCGATTACCATGCTCTAGTTGTAATAATTGTTTTTTTTTTTTTAATACGAGCTTGTTGATTTCTCATTTACCTTATAGAAACTGGTTAAATGAAATTTACAATTTAAATGTGGATGCTGTGCGCCAAATTCCTGACTAGGTTTCAGTTATTATGGAAATAGTTGTGAACACAGAACTAAGCGCCGGGTATTTTTCATAAATATTCATTTATCGGTCTATAGTCGTACGAATTTATACAGTCTAAAAATTTGTAAAAAAAATATAATCATAAATGAATTACAATAGGCGGATAATAAGGTTTAGTAAATACCGCGGATTGATTTTAATAAATCAGCCTCTTCTAGAATGTTCCCCCACTGCAGGGGACAGGCCTCTCTCCGAGAGAGGGAATTGATTTTACGGCTACTAAAATATATAAGTGGTCTAAAACATACAATAAAGAAACGTGCAACGAAAGTGAAAACAGATCCCAAAAAACTGCGAGCTGCTGCTTAACAAAAATAACACGTTTAGACACAGGAAGAGCATTAAAAGCAATACATTATTAAATAATTTCTGCCTACCGTGCATAGTTAATATTACTGCAAACAGTAGACACGGTAAGCAGTTCGCACGCACTTTCTGTCACGCGAGGGAAACTAAGCCCTGAGTTGACTTAGCTTATCTTTATTTAATTAGCAGTTCATTGTGTGCCGTTGCATTCATGTTAGCACAAACTAATGGAATCGATACATTGCGAGATGCGTGCAATGAATGCCATCTTTCTATAATCAATCTTCAGTGGTAGTAGATTCACCTAATAACCCATTTGAGGTAGACAGATATAGCAATATGCTATCACCCTAGTTCATATACATATATGTGTTAACGTTTAAAGAATATGTAACCCAAAAACTGTTTCGTGTGAGCCAGGAATCAAACCTATGCACGTTTAATTGCATGTCGGATACTTAACCACTGATCTGTAAGTCTTATATTGATTTCCTTGTTTTTAGACCGTGATGGAAATATTCATCACGGAATAAAAGTCCTTTCGTAAACAAGATATAGTATTACGTTGTGATGTGTTTACATCCGCCGTGCAATATGTATTTACGTTCATAAACATGCAAATATATTCATGAATACCACGAGTAATATCACAAATTGGGTCCAATAATAATCTCGTCGTATTCGCGCATTACCATAACTGCATCGATCATGATAAACGTGTTAACATGTATAAGTGTACGAAATCAAGTACAACATGTAATCTATTTCTACCCCTGCATGTCTGTTTACTGCTTATGTGATTTCACATACACAAGCGGAATTATGTTATTATGAAATAGCCATTCACGTAATCCAAGTCGATTGTCACTTGCATACATAATGCCGCGTTGAAATTAAGTGCACAAAACTTAAAGTGAAACGAAAGGTAAGAGAAGTCAACGTAAAGCGATTAAATTTAGACTTTAGAAAAGCTTAGCTTTTCCGACTGAAAACATATAAATCATAGTGAAAGGTAAGCCCCGTAAAATGCAAGAGACGTGTGAATCCTAGACCAGGTTCTACAATGTCACCAATCCCGGGAGACCTCGCGCTGTAGTCGGAATACGTCCTGAATTTAATCTGAGGATAGTGCATGAGGAAAAGTGTGCGAATTAAATATTGCAAAACTCTGTGCTCTTTTCAGGTGTTCCACTAACGTTCTTTCACAAAGCTGTCTTGGGAAACAAAAGAGAATGAAATAAAATGTAAACTACTTACATTTTACATATATAACGTAACGTAAAAATAAAAATATTTTATTGGTATAAGTATGAAGAATACCAAATTAAATTATTTTATGATTCTTCCGGTAAGAGCATTGAAAATCGGTTTGAATCGTAACCTTCGTGCATTCGCCGAATATTCTTCAGGTTTAAAATAATAAGTTGGTTACCTGGAACTAATATAAAATAACGTTAGTTTCTACGTGAATACTGTAAAAGTCACAATAGTAGCAAAATCGTAGAAGTACATCTTTCTTAGTTTTGATAAAAACATTCTGCGTGAGATAATACTTTTACTCTATCATAAAAATGTTACTACATTTTTATAAAAGAGTTAATAAAACAAATAAATTCGGAAATGACTATTGATTAGTTTTCAACAAATCTACATTATCTCTTCAACTACAGCATCTTCATAGATCATTATAATCTTCTCTAACTTTAAGCTACATACAAAGATAAAATAACCCTAATAGTAAACCGCCCAGGCTTCGGGTAGCACTGATTATGTTGATCCGATCGCTACTTAACTACACAGGATCACCTGCTAAGCCAATCTGATCATTTCCTAAAAAAATCATTGATATAGGCCCAGCTTTTTCGGAGTCTATATACAAGCATTAACAATATAAAATTACTTAAAACTCCTTCATTAGCCTTACGGTTACCAATTTAGAGACACAAAAATCAATGACTCAAACCAACTTGTGATCGATATAATAAACAAGACAATTTCACAAATGGCTATATCGGGTTGATATCGTATCGAGTCCCTTCAAACGAGACCGCAACCGCAGGACTTAATGGGCAGTGACCGCGGTGTGCAGACGTCCGTACATACGGAGCTATATTACCCTGAACAGGGAACTTGCTGCAACTATTGCATTTAATTGAGCGAAAAGCG
This sequence comes from Papilio glaucus, assembly GCA_000931545.1. NCBI lineage: Eukaryota > Metazoa > Arthropoda > Insecta > Lepidoptera > Papilionidae > Papilio > Papilio glaucus. The sequence goes on from JWHW01057405.1 coordinate 55,587, forward strand.
TTAACTTTAGAGGTTGTGAATAGTATTTTGTAACAGCCCTTTATTGCTAGCATTAAAAACATTCTTATCGTGTGAGATCGTAAGTTGAAAGCCAAAGAAAGTTCTTTTGCAAAGAGTTTAAATGACATCATTTTTAAGATTTTAAAGTGACTAGAGACTTCGCCATAACTGTACCATCGCTTGAAAGCTATAAACTGTTTGTAAGTTAGTAAGGAGGTTTTGGGCGCTATTTCATCGGTTTTTAGTAATACCGAATCTATGATGATGAAGTTTGTTTTTATTTTTACAGCACTTTTTCTCGTTTTATACTTCTACATTAAAAGTCTAGAGAGAAAAGAAACCATCTTTGTTGTTACTTATTATTTTATTGCACAGAAGTTTTTCTATTAAACAGGCTTAAACACTTAAGTTTACTTGCTTAAAAAACTGTTTTTACTTCCCAGAAGAAAATATTGAAGAAAGCACAGTGCATAAACTAACCCTATACAAGGTATGTAAACATATTGTGTTTATAAAGGAAGGAGCGCGGGAAAGTTTTCTTATTTTCTACGTTCCTGGCCGCGTATATTATCGGGTTCACCCAGCCAGCTTTTTGTAACAACATAACATTTTGAAAACAACTCGTAAACATGCAAAACAATATTTGCAATGTTATTACAATTTATCAATACTGTTATATAAGAAATTTTTAAATATATACTATCTATATATAATGTACTAATGTGTATATAAAATATTTTACTAAAGTAATGTTAAGTAATTAGGGTCCTTAGGACTTAGAAGATATTTCTTCTGGATAAAAGCTTCTGTAGGATAAAGAAAAGAAGCTGTAGTGCCAAATTACCGACGTAGTCTGGTGACCTCTTTGTTACGTGGCCATCGCAGCCTACTCTCCTTCTGCATCTTGTCAGTAATTTTCGTAATATATCAATAGACCAAATTTCTATTGATGGGTTCATTGGTTTGAATCGCGAACGTTATTATTAAATGAAATTTTTAATAATACCTGAGTGAGTTCCATTACTGAGTTGCCACGGCGCAAGTATCAAGGAGTATTATTCTTATTATTGATATTTTCATAAAAAAATTCTAAGACGAACACACTCCGTAGCAGTAATAAAATCAAAATTAAATGGAAATATCCTTTATGAGATGAGGCAAGGAATTATTAGCTGGATTATTTAGCTTTACGACCTGCCCGTCCCCCTCCAGACGAATATAATCTTTTAATGACACTATAGTAACTTTATATAAGTAAGAAAACGTAAAATTTATCAAAGCGTCATTAAGATAGACATCTTATAGACAATGGGAAGACATCCGTTATGACATAGATAATAATAATAATAAATCGAATTTTTAGAATGTTCCCCACTGCAGGGACACAGGCCTCCTCTCCGAGAGAGGGAATGACATAGGCTTACAATAATTTGCATAAAGCTGTAAATTGGTAGAAATCTTGACAACACCATTACAAATAGAATTTTATAAGTCCCCATCGATCCCACTTCTGCTTAAAAATATCGTAAACATGTTTTTGAAAGACGAATAGATATATTCTGATAACGTAAAAATGGAGAAAAATGTTGAATCATTCTACATTTTAACAAACATATGGTCTGCTATTTACTGTAGTCCCTTCCTGTGTTTAACTATCATATTAAATTTCATATTGCCTCTAAATATGAAAAGAGAGAGAGAGATGAGAGAGAGAGAAAAAAAATGGTAATTACTGATTTGTTTTCCATGAACCACAAAATAAAATAAAACAAGATTTTAAATAACAATACAATTAATAACTAATCTACACTGTGGTTATGAGACAATGTTGCATATTCAGAACGAAACCCAACGACCAATAAAAAAGATTCTTAGCTACTCGCAACGCAAGGTAACTACATGACCAGAGGACAAATAAAAATATCAATCCTTAGCTACTCGCAACCCGAGTTGACTAGACCCTTGATCAGTTCATCTTGTGGGAGACCTACCTACTCTGCGTTGTCCTGGACCTAACTGCCATTCCAGAACCAGATCTAGGCCATCCCCTCTTCTAACATTAGCCAAATCCACTGGAATGAATGAATCCTATGAATGCCATATCATATCCACTTACGAGTAGATATGATATGGCATTCACGGTACTGCTTCAATTCCAAATTTTGTATAGTAGACATTTTGGTCCGATGGCATAGAATTAAATGATCAAATTAAAGGCTTAAAGATATAGAAGTGTACGGATTAATAGCGGAATATAACATAAATATTCTTGTACGGGTGGTCTAGTTATAAAATCTGCAAAGCATAGTAGTATAAACAAGATAATATGACATACTTATCTCATGCTCTACAACTAATCTCTAATGCAGATAGTATAGTGCAAAAGTTTATCAGTCTTGCTTTTAATAAGATAACATGAAAATAAGTTAATTGACGAGGCCGCATGTTGTGGAAGACCTACAGCAGTAGACTGATCCAATCTTATAACGATGATGATGATTATGATGTGCAGAACCCCCAGATGTTCTGTAGTACACACATTGATTGGAAATTTGGATTACTTACAAATTTTATTTAATTTCTAAAACTCAGTAAAGTGAAAATAAGTTTTGTTCCGACCTCACATAAAATGTAAAAAGAGCAGGGAGATGATGATGATGTAAAATGAATATAAGCAGCAAAGTATTTTATGATGTTTCTTTGCAAACGAGCTGGCAGGTTACTTAATTATATGAGACCTTAGAGCTACTACGCCTTACTATTACTAGCCTTTTTGTAGGAAATAGTGTGACGGAATGAAAAATAAAAGGAGAGAACTAGGAATGAGAAGACTTTAGGTCCTGCAGGATTTAGCTTATCAAACGAAACGTAGAAGAGTAAGGTAGAAGAGTAATGATGACTGTACCTGTCATCATCATCTGTAGCAGCGTGTACCGTTAGTTTTTAATAAAAAAAATCATCTCTAGAAGCTAGAAGTAATAGTAAGCACACACATGACTACCAACGTTGGGCTGGTCACTGGTAGTGACCATCGCCTCCTCTGTCCATTAAAGATATGTTCATTAACTTGGTTCAAGTGGCTATTTGTAGCAGTCACTTAATACCGGGTGAAACGCTTGCTCGTATGCTACCTTTTACTTTAAATAAATTTATAAATATTCAGATGGATACATCTTTTAGGTTGGCTAATGGAGTCTTACTAGAAGTTGTATTTTAATAGAAGTGAATTTATACACAACGCGGTACAATGGTCGGAGTGTACATTGTTATGAATTTATTTATTAAAACATTTTAGGGAGGTGAAAAAAATACGTATTGAATAGTTACATCGTCATAACATACGTGGCTTTTGTTGTTTGAACTTAAAAAAAATATATCAATGCAGCGTGAAAATTCAGTCAGCTGCGCAGATTTAGCTGCGAATATTTTGTTATTATCTGTTGAAACGTGCAGTTTGACCGCCCGACGAGGCTCGGCGGGCTCGTTACGTGTGGCGCTGTGATATTGCGCCTGTTGTTACGATATGGGTTTACCTACCCATAACCTTTTTTGTTTGACCAATAAAGTGACATTTTCATTTAATATTAACTTTAATAGTAGACATAAAAAACCAATGACATAACAGTGGTAAAGCCCACAACAATATCTGCTGCACGAATGGGCCGGCTCGACCAGTGAAATACCACGACCTCATAGAAGGCAAACGTATCTGCGTTTCGCCTGATGAGTAAGGTACCTGCAGTCTAATTTCTTCCTCTTTCGCTACCAATCCCTTCTAAATAAGGATATGATGACAAAGGAATAGTATTGAACGGGGAGGGTTTGAAAAGGAATACATTCTTTTTTCAGTCTATCCCCTTCTTGATCCATTAAATTTAGGCAACGCATCTGCATCTCATCTGATCAGATCCCAAACGTTACATGAAACTGGTTAAGTATACATATGAGTAAATTTCAATTGAATTCTTAAAAAAGTGAAATCAAGTTTAATTCAATAATAAAATAAAATAATGCTAAAGCAGGCGTAGGAAACAAGGTCGAAACGCTCGGTGTACTTTGAATGGGTGTGCAATTTACACGAGCTGAATAAATTATACAAATACAGAATACACATTTTAAACTAATGCAAATACATTTTTATTTTCTCTCATTTACACACTGAGATTCTTTTTAATTAATTCAATATCATCTATTATTTATTATATTATTTGTTTTATAACCAAATTATTATTATAACCAAAAATATTATTAAACTTAATACAATTACAACAATACATTTTCTTTAATGGTAGAAGTATACAAGCTACGGGTCACCTGTTAAGTGACCTCTACCCATAGACATCCGCAACAAGCAAATGAGTCGCAGATGCGTTACCTACCTTTATGGACAGAGGAGGGGATAAACAGGAAAAATAATGTTTCCTTTTCCCATCCATCACCTCCTAATACCTGTTCAATCATTTTCCCCTTCCCATCCTATCCTTATTAGGAAAGGATGGGAAAGGGAGGAAGACTGAAATTGGGCCTCTGGCACCTCACTCATCGGCCGAAATGCAGAAGCGTACTTCACTGCATGCTTATCTTCTGTCTATTTAAAAAGTCTGTAAATCCTATAATGTTATGTTTCATTCAA
>JWHW01057405.1:61326-81520 GCA_000931545.1 Papilio glaucus
ACCTCACTCATCGGACGAAATGCAGAAGCGTACTTCACTGCATGCTTGTCTTCTGTCTATTTAAAAAGTCTGTAAATCCTATAATGTGATATTTCATTCAACTTAAATAAGAAAAGAAACTCTTGATCTCATAAGCCAGAGGGGAAGGCAGTGATTACAAATATCCATTTGGCACGGTCTTGGCATACCTCTCTAGTTTCTAAGTATGTATGTGATCCACACATCTGGTCGGTCTGACACCCCTATTACCACCTATTATCTCTGCAACGTAAACTTGGTTACCGAAACATATATTTCTCTATTTTAGTCAGAACATCTTCTTTCAAGCCACTGTGCGAAAAAATTCGCAACATTACAGTATTTTTTTCGCTTGAGTCGGTGTTTTCTTCTATTACCGTTTCCGAACGCACACATCATTGTCATACCTGTCAAATATAATATGTCAATGTGAAATCGAAGTGAGATTGTCAAAAGCTACCCGCCTAGGGATTATTATTTGTGCTGAGGCGAGATTGGAGAGCTTCCGAAAAGTTGGCGAAGCAGTCAAATAAATTAAATCATAAGAAATCGCACTTGATATTGAAAATATTATGGCAGGTTAGCCAAAATAAATAATACTGGTAAGTGTTTTATAATGCTTATAACACATTTCTTCAAACCTGAAGCCCTAGGGCTGAGCACGTTGATTGACCCCCTTCGCTGTTCCACAGGGAGAGGTGGGAAATCGCGAGCGGAATGGTTTAAAGTCCTTTAAACTCAAATTTACTGTGGCAGCCGCCGTTATGAGTTTATTTATTTAAATATTTTTCATTTATAATATAGCAACGTGTGGTTAAAGCATTTCTAATGTTAGACATGCTTCATTGACTTTTTTGGAAGTCACAGTACTTCGTTCCACGAAACCCATTCCGAAGTCCATAGAAAGAGTGCTTAGGATGAAATAAGGTACAACCTTCCTTATCATCACTCCACATCAACATCCAGGTCAGTGTCACTAAATTATTGAGTAAAATCTGTCCAGTGGACGCTCGGACTGTTATCCAGAGGTTTCCCTGCGAGCCGCCACCGCACAGATGGATGGCTGATCGAGCACAGGAACTTGTTGTATTGTTAAATATTAATATATTCATTTTAAAATGCTATAACTTAAAGGTTAAAAATTTCATAAAATAAAAATTAGAAAGTGGGTAAAAGCAAATTTGATCAAGACCGCGAACTAATAACGCGACCCTGAGAGTAAATGTTATTCTTTATTATCTCCAATAAGGATTATGAAGTTATTAAACCTTGAGAAATGTGAAATTAATCCATAGCTATCAAAATTTATAATAACTATCATGTGTGTAGTAATACTTGCTGTATGAATAATTTGTGTATATCCTAGTTATTAAATGTCTTGATAATAACATACAAAAGAAATAAAATATATTTATTGTGGTGAGATCATATTGGCATTTTCATTCAAATACCTTGGGAAAAATTAGGTTTTCACCACTCTTCTCCCTTACAATGCTACTTCTAATCATCATCTCTCTCTCCTAGATATTTTGAGATACGCAAATTTAAACTTTTCCTACTAATCATTTATTTTTGTTAACTTATTTTAGAAATAGAATATTCTCCTCCTGCAGGCCATTACAGTCGCAAGACATTTCAATCGTGTGCTTCTTGATATTGTGTAGTCCCGCACTACAGCGCTCACCCGAGTTGCACGCGGCCGCCGCTCGAGTGGCACTCCTCTCGCACAGCATATTGGATAAGCACAACAGAAAGCATAACAACTGTTTGTGAACCTACGTTTGTCATCCTTACAATGTACAAGGACTTGCTCTCGTTATATTGTATTTTCAGAAATATATTTCAAATATGTTCTTCAATTTTCAAACTCCTTTCTTGCATGAGAACACTCGAAAGCAAAAATAACAATAGTAAAACTATTTCAAAACTGTTTGCACGGTTCACCTGATCTAAATGAAATAAGGCTAAACACAAGATAAAAGAAATAAAAAAAATATTTCATCTACTCTCCTCCTATTTTCCACATAAAGGGTGGTACGCTTCTGAACTCTACATTGTTGCGGGTGTTTATGGGTAAAGGTGATTATATAAAATTAGATGACCTACCTGCTCGTTCGTCTTCCTTTTAGTAGAAATTTTATACTGTTATAAAATACGCCGCCATCTTTTTATACGTACGTGATTTCTTTGTTGGTTAATAAATAAATATCCAAACTTAAACTAAACTTACTTAAAATTATTTAAACTTTCGTGAGACATATTTTAACACACTAATTAAAACGGCTTTACTCACGCGTGGTTCGGTGTATGTACCGACTAGTTTCGAGCCCATCGGGGGCTCTTCTTCAGTGCGTGCGAGGCGCGCCGCGACCGCGAACCTATGCCAGCCCCACTCACCCTGAAGAAGAGCCCCCGATGGGCTCGAAACTAGTCGGTACATACACCGAACCACGCGTGAGTAAAGCCGTTTTAATTAGTGTGTTAAACTTACTTAGCTTACTAGTAAACTTTATTAGCTCCAGATACCGTCTTCCGTACAAATTCAACATTCGAAATTGAAGCTCGATTTTACCGCAAATGTTACAAGCTTGTCGGCGATACCGACAATCGAGTTCTTAAAAATCATACTTATTTGTAGGACTATTTAAACGGTGTTTATAAAAATAATACTAAAATATTAAAAAAAATGAAATAAAATAATAGAAAAGCAAATAATATTCATTATTTTAAATTTCAAATAACCTTTAAAGGTGAACTTAAATACAAATGTTAATCAAAAAAAAATTATATTACAAAACTTATTTTTAATCTGTCGCCTTTTATATTTCATTTGATTTTTTTGTCGCGTATAATTTTGTAATGTAATTTAATATAATTTTGTAATGTGACAACACTTAATATGTCATGGCGTCTTTTAAAATGTATACTTTGTTGTGTATAATTATTCAAGAGACATCATAAAATTACTTACTTGTAATGTTCGTACTCTTGTCTTTCTTTGATACGATTTCATAGCACAAGTCGTTATTTTTTAAATTACAAACAATGAGATTTAGTATTCGTGACGCGGGAAACGAATGACTGAGCGGGATTTTACGAAGTAGGCAAATGGCGACCTAGCGGTTCATTTTGTGTATCCCCGATGCTCCATCAGAAGGTATGTAACATATTTGCTGTAAATATAATTTTATTGTGCTTCAGTACAATATACTCCTTTTGTATTTATTTTTTTATCCCATCCAGTATTTGACACCACCAATAATTGTATTTAGTTTAAAGGTAATAAAGGTTACAACATTGTCAGCTTTACCTAACTATTAACTGTCATTTAAAGTTTTAACCTCTCTTTATTATTCTTTTATGACAAAAACTTCTCTCTCTCTTCTTATACAGATGTACAAGAAGAAACTATATGTTTCGTTATATGTATTAGGATCTAAGTGACCGTACTTGTACAGAATTAATAAGAATATTGTTTAATTGATTTCACAATTATTGTTGTTAATTTACAGTTAATTATATTCAAAAAGCATTTTGTTACGTGTGCTATATTTTGTATACCAATGAAAACCGAACGACCCTAGTAAATCCGGGACAAATTATTTCGGGTGGAATCCAAAAAAGAATCCGAAATGAAATGAAAGGAATAAGAAGCTAATACCAGGCTTATCTAGTCGTTGGGATCCGGGACTATCTAGGTCTTACTACTAAGCCTACTTGTCTATAGACGACGCGGTTTAAAGAGTTTTTGAGATCCCTATTTGAACTGAGTCAGCGGACCGGCGGGCGAAATTAAACGCGCTATTTACTGGAGACGAGGAAAGAAGTAAAGGTTTAGTCACACAGCGGGCGGGATGGGACGGCGACGCGACGCCGGCGCACTTGTAATGTATGTAGTTACTAAAGAATTAACAAAGAAGTACAATACAACAACGAAAGCGTCGTGTCGCCTTCCGCTGTGTGGCGAAACTTTTAAAGTATCAAAAAATCGAAGTGACAATAACTAGAAATTTTATATAAGATCAATTTATGTGCTATAAACAAATGAGTATACAAGAAAAACTTTGGACATTCGTGACGAAAATTTAAGTTTCTTAAAAGATCGACAATACATGTGTCAAATTAAACCATACGTTTTAAAAGATACAAGACCCAGTTGTATTTTGATACGAATTCTCGCAACAGCTTATCAATTCCTCTGGGGAATTTTTTTTTTTTTTATACAAGTGTTTTCATATCCAAACCAGAAAAATCCATAGACATATTTTGATCTAATCATATTTTGTAAATCCTCAAATTATGAGCTGGTGATATCTTTGATTTTAGCCTGTCTACGTTCGATCCTATAACTTACTATACAGTCACGGTTTGATAAATTTAAATAAATATTTATGACTTGGTCACGTTAACAATCCATGCCCCAGTAGCATACAGCTTAAATGTCAAGTTGACTGTGACATCGGCGATATCAAGGATCAAAGGTTATCGATTTCAGTGCTAGAGACTAGAGATATCATTAAAGTAAACCGATGCAAACATACTCAATGAATCTTACGTCAAAGTTTCATCAATCGAACTGCGGCTAATTAAAACAGTAAATAAAATATATATTTTAATACACATAACATGTCTTTACACAGCTTTATTATCCATAATAGGTACTTGATCTAATCTGATGGTCAACATACATATCGTGTTTTGTTTTGGTCAAGATTTTTGAGTTTTCAGTTACTTTGTAAACATCGAGAATACAGTACAAAGTTTATAAGAAATAAGATTATAACGGTAAGGCGTCCTACACACTAGACTTTATAGTGTAATTTACATTTCAAAGTGTTAAAACAAAAAATGATGCGTATAAAGGTAAGCGCACACTGGTGCCGGTAGTGTAGTAATAATGTGTGTGTATATTGTGCTAATACAGTTGGTGTATCTATGAAGACAGGAATCGATATTCATGATTTTTAAATTACCTTCATCACGAAGACAAAGTTGAAATGCAGTTATTTAATATATCTCAACTATTATATTTTTTATTTTATTACACATTTTCGGGTTCGATGACCAAAATAAATAAAAATCTTTAATGTGACAAGAATCCATTGTTGGCTGTCGCGTTATTGGATTTATTATCCTTACTAAAAAGAGATAAAATGTCGCGGCGTAATTTTTTTTATCCCTAAAAAGCTGCTCAATGGTTCCCCGAGGGCCCGTAGCGAGTGAGACACAATTCTATGGTTATTTACGGTAAATGCTTTAAATTTTCACGAAATTGTCGTAAAAAAACTTTTTACTTAAAAGATTTCTTCCATTTTTTTTTAAACTTAAAATAAATTTATATTTTCAAATACAGTTATTAACTTCTGACAGATTTCTAATAACATCCACTACGTCGAGTAAGGTTAAGCACAGACGGCTGTTTTATAACTCAGATCGTTTTTCTCACTTGGTCCGTATAAAACATATATCTTATATAGTATATATCTTAGCTAGTTTATTCTCATAACTTTACAATAACTTCAGGACATAAGCATAGATATAGATCATTTTAAAAATTTGACGTATGATTTCATCAAATCAAAACTCATCTGAATCAAAAATATTTTTGATAGATGAAAATTCGTTACGATTCCTATGCATACACCGTAGTTAATAAGAAATCCCGAGGAACGTTCCGCGCATCAACAGGAGCGTTCTCAGATACCAAACAGTTTTTAATGTTCATAGGCTAAATGTGTGCGTAATGAACGTTAAGATTAAATATTCTGAGGTTGTAATTAATTATAAAACACATGTTATATATAAAGAATTCTATTAAAATAATTTTAAATTTTCTGTCTCGGTGGCTAAGGGTCCAAGTTAAAATGCCAGAAGTTTTAGTTAAGGCTGGTTTTGGGTAAAAGAGTAAATTAGATCTATTCAGCTTAGTCACGAGTATGTTCTAAATAAGCTGACCCGGCAAACTTAATTCCTTCTTAAAGTTAATTTATGTTGTGTTACCTTATTATTCGTATTAAATGCTGGATGAATTGCATTTGGGTTGATTGTCTTCATTGAAACACGTTGAGATATGCGACAGTTTCGTTTTATTGTCTAAATCAAGATGCATTTGTATTTTCTTCATCAGAGATAACGACGCATACGAAAAATGTATGAGAAAAAACATTTTTTTTATTAGTTATTCTGCTAGAAAAAACAAAAATATATTAACAGCGGTTCATACATGCTGTAACTAAAACGGCTATGTTTTTTTTTATGGAATAAGGTGGCACACGAGCAAGCGGATCACCTGATGTTAAGTGAACGAGTACCCATAGACATCCGCAACAAGCAAATGTGTTGCAGATGCGTTGCATAACTTTAATGGACAGAGGAGGACATAAACAGGAATAAGGACATTTCCTTTTCCCCGGTAACCCACTCCCCGTCCAATCCTCTTTTCCCATCCTATCCTTATGAGTAAAGGGTGGGAAGGGAAGAGGACTGAAATCAGGCCTCCGGCACCTCACTCATCAGACGAAACGCAGAATACTTCTACTTCGCGCCTGTTTTCTGTGAGGCCATGGTATTTCACCGGTCGAGCCGGCCCATTCGTGCAACAGATGTCGTTGCTGGCTCTACCACTGTCAATTTGTTTTCTACATGGCTGTCTATTACTCAGGCATATAAAGATAAACATAAACGAAAACTGAATTTATTCATATACACTTCAAGTGGTTGGATTATAATGCGTCAATAACATCACGAACTTGATGTCCCCATAAAGGCGTAGAATATTTGAACGGCGTCTAGCATATTCATAGATCAATAAAACGCGGAAACAAAACAAGACTACGTGAATAAAAGCACGGGGAAATAAATGGCTTGCGGTAAAACAGCATTTACAGAGAATGTGCGAAGGATCTTCGTTGTGGCCACGAAACCAGCGAGAAGACGGCGAAGGACAGCGAGCAGCAAAATCAATGCAATAAAGTACCTGATACAGTAACTGATTTTTATATCGCACCAGCAACGTCCTAATTCGTGTTGATAAATTGAACAGCGATTGTTCATAATTTTCTTCTGTAGAAATAATTTTTATATCAATAACCAATATCAAGTTAATGTCATTCCTGGTATTTCTCTCTCTAATAATAGGCATTACTTAATACCCTTTCCTAACAAATGAAGACATTTATGTAGATTTAGCAAGGCTAGATGTTATATTATTAGACAATTATATATGGACATAAAGATCTATGTTCGACAGAGACAAGTTCACAGCTTTACTTTTAGCAATGCTTAATGCATTGTTAAAATCTGAAACGAATTAGCTATCTCTGTATACCCGACTGAGGTAAGGAGTATACAAACTGTGAGCATATATTTATAGACAGTATTATAAAGTGTAAACATACACTTTATAATACTGTCTATAAATATATGCTCACAGTTGTTGGACAAATTATACATCGTTTACGAAGGTAATCAGTACTTAAACATTGTATGATGTTTGGTAGTTGTAACAGTAAAGAAGGTTGGCCAACTTTCACCATATAATTTATATTCTTATCTAGTTTCTTATTCGATTAATTATGTGAACGTAAATATATAAAGTTACCAAGATTCACGTGTACGTTTAAGACAATATATAAATAAGAGCTCGAGCAAAAACATCGCACGTTGACACACTCCACGCGGCGGGAGACGGCGGGGGAATCTCATTTCCCGTCTCCCACAAAATCCTTCAAATAAATCCACAAAAAAATGTATACGAATGTTAATTTTGTTATATTGCATGTAATAAAGCGCCTCCTCGCACGAGTAGTGCATAATGTGAAAGTTATATTCAATACTAATATTATCAAACGAATCTGCAACATTACATCCCTGTCTAATTTACAACGAAAACTGTAAAAGTAGAAAGTTAATATATATAGAAAGTATTAACATGAATATATACATAATTTCTAAAATCGTCTTTATACGTGTAAATACTGCGTTAGGTGTCGCCTGTTAAAATTACTAAGGAGAGTCGTGCATTTCCGAAATATATGCGTATGCTATGAATATCTCAATGCACAGTGTGCCTAGATGATACTTGCAAGATCTCCGAAACTGTCCTGTTTTGAACTTTATGTAAACTTACATCATCATCATTTAAAAGATCATAACATATAGTTAACTAAAATTTCAACCTATTCAACTGAACAGCTATTTCATAGCATTTTTATCGAACAAATGTTTGACATGGTTCTTTAAATTGATATAACTTTTTTATTTATAAACCGATTGAGATAAAACAAACACTGAATGTTAAGTGAAGCTTACCACAAAACATTAGTGAAAGCCGCACCCAAATCGGTTATGCCGTTTCTGAGATTAGCGAGCACAAACGCACAGACAATCACACCTACATACATATACAGACAGTATACAGATAAAAATTCTAATTATCATTGTTTTGGGTTTTATTGCTTTTATAAAGGCGCCCAATAATGATTTAATTTCTCAAATATCTTCCACGTACAGACAGCGATCAGTTACATTTTTGTACATAGATAATAAATATAAAAGAAGAATAAGATTTTCCATAGAATAAGAAGAGAATAAATTATTTTCCATAACTATCTAACAAACAAAGGAGTAATCCTAGCATCGTTTATTTCGTGCAAAACGAATAATACATGGTTATCCAGCGCCACGAGAATAAATAAATTGGTTCTTATTGACAGTCTGACAGTGTACGAGTTGAAAAAGGAAAACTGGTACAAAAGTAATGTTAACGCGGAAAATAAAACAACTGCCTTCAAAAGGTGTAAATGTTTAGATATAAAAAAGCACATTACAAACAAATAATTACAAGGCTAACATTAACAATATATATTCAGTTTGTAATTCGTTCTAGTGGCAACACACACTATATATTAAAATATCACAAATTTCTTTTTTAATTGAATGCGTTTATAAATTTTGTATGTTTCCAAGGAACTTATGATATGTTTTAAATTGATCAGGTTATCACATATAATACAAGTACTAATTATTACCTAAAATTATTTGCTTCTTTACATATTTTAAGAAAGTTATAAATTACAATATGTTTTAAAATCATAAGAGTAAGTAATTAAAATCGTTTATAAGTTATACGGATTTTGATGTAAATTCAACAAAATTTGTACAGTAACTTTCAATCAATTTGAAAAAATAGTAGAAATGTGTGAAGTCTACTACATACTACTACTACTACAAAATCTGTGAATGGCTAAAATATAAATAAAAGGCAAAAATTATATATCTCATCTCCATCAAATATCTTGGCTTGGCAATCGTCCTAAATATTTTTCAAGTCCTGCACATGCTTAATAGCAATTTGGAAGTCCGCCAACTTCGCTGACATCCTTCCAGAGAAAGTTATTGCGTTTAGCCAGGCTGCGATCGTCGTGTTAATGGACGTCGAGATTTTTAACCGTCTATTTTATGAATGACTGGTTTTATGCCCTTTCGCAAATGTCCATCAGACTATCGGAATTTTAAGACGGTTTTGACATCGCCTAATACTTATTTTAAATTTATAAAATAACATACCCTTTTTCAAGTTATGCACAGGATAATAATAGGTAAGTTAAATTAAACTTATATCGGAGATGTCAATAGTACAAAGTGTAGAGTATCCCACGTTACGCCATGAAGATGTAATAATCTTTTCGGCTAAGAACTAGGACAAGACATCCTTTTCTTGTCCAGTCTCCGACATTTATACGGTATATATTTAATAATTCTACGAATTGGCTACGTTTACATCGCTAACGTGTTTCACCGAACTAGTTAGGTCCCAAGAGTGTCAAAGTATAACATACAAACCTAAATATAGTAAAAATAAACTAACAACATTTTTTTTTCTTTGCTTTCATATCAGCTATACACAATACAAGCTTCATTAAATCCACTCGAGAACTACCTATATATGAAGGTTATGGATAAATGTATGAAATATTTTCTATTATTTCTCTTACACCAAACAATATAAAACAAATGAATTTTGATGATGGAAGGTTGTCTAACAATATAAAAGAAGAATTCTGTTACACTATTCGCAGTAACATACCCGCAACGTTTGAGGACCTCACTTGTGACGTCATATAGGTGGCAGTCCTGCAGGTCCGTCGTTTGGTAGTTTTTCGTAATAGCTGTATATGTTCTAATTAAACGTATATAAAATATCACTTACGGCGACATATTGCCAGTGTTTCATGCAAAACATTGTATTTTAACGACTACGGGAAAGGTTACCGTACAGCGAGTATCTAATATGTAAATTATATTAAAGGCGGCGACGTCCTTTTCGTGGTCGTTATAAGTTGGGTCATGAATATTGATACTGAATAGTTCCCTATAAAGATCTAGTGTGTAATTACGCCTATGATATACTAGAAGGAAGGAAATAATCAAGTGATTTAAATTTTGTTAAATTTAATACGTCTATATAGTTGTAGTATTAAAAAGGTTCAAACATTTATGCTCCGCCCGCGTAGCCGTTTCGCCTTTCACATATACGTAAATGTGCACTTGTAAAAAAAACAAACAAAATATCCCACGAGTACCGTACATTTTTCTGGGATAAAAAGTTGCCTATGTGCTATTCCTGACTATAATCTATCTCAGTGCTAAATTTCATCCAGCTCCGTTCAGCAGTTTTTGGGTGAAAGAGTAACAAACATCCATCCATCCATACAAACTTTCGCATATTAGTATAGTATAGATAGTTAATTAAGATTTTTTCATATTCCACCAAAAACATTCATTTTAAAACAAGTTGCGGGTAAAAAACAACTGCCATCAGAAATCGTCTGTTTCGTACAAAAAATACGTGCGACACACACAGCGCTCGCCAGGTGTCGCCACCGCGCTGCATAATGAACGCCTCAAAACGGTCGCATTTGTGCCAACATTTACAGTCATTTAGCCATTACTGAAATTGTTTTCATTTTAAAATTATTGTTAAGCATCACGACATACATGTTTAAATAGGCAAATACGATTGTTATTATTGGTACCTAATAAATTTAGATTTTTAGGTTAGGTTAGCAAGTTTTTTTTTTCATTCTGTTTAAGGACCAAGTCCATCTCACTAATAGAAAAACTAAATAGCTAAGCTCATCAAGAGACATTTTGACATAGCGCGAATTTCTGGAGACTGAGCTAAGACTATATATGTAAAAAAGAAGTACGTTAATAAAGGAGATGGGGGGGATGAAAAAAAGAAGGAATAAAAAGTATGTAACATAAATAGTTTCCATATCTTCAATATAAGTTAGGCGTTTTTGTTTCTACTGCTGTCTTTGATGAAGATGATCAACAGTATTGATACCTGAAACAAATAAAAAACGATTGTTTAGTAATGGTAAGCTATTCGTTCGTAGAAATCGACAAATCCATCGTACAAGGAAAGTTTTTTAGACGATTTTATGTTAAACCAAACGTCAACGAAGTTGAATAACGAAAGTAATCATCAATCGAAAGGCTAACAAAATATATTGAAACACCTTCAATAAAAAGAAATAAACCTATTCTTAAAATAATTTACGTAGAAATATCTGTAAGATAAAGAAATGCGTCACTCACCAGCCGTCTTGTATGTAAAACATTTGTGTTTGCACAGGTGAAAAACGTGCCAAATATGTTTTACACGTTTCTCTCTTGTAACTTTTGTTATTTTCTGATTTCGGGCAGACAACGCAATGACAGTACAAATGAAAATATAATCATTACGTTATATTTTATGGTAAAATTTCACTTTAGTGACTTATATTTTTTTAACCTCATATGAGANTATTTATAACCAACTTAATTAGGTGGCAAGTGTTACGTTTCATCGCCTTAAGTAAAATGAACTAACTCGAAAATACATTAGACCTCATACACGTGCAAGGTCTGAGAGAAGACGATGCGCGGTTGAGGGTTTCTTATGGGTGTGGATTTTTTAAATTGAAATGATGAATTTAAGCCGAATCATTTTTAGTCATAAAACTTACATAGGAATATTAATGTCCTATATACGTATTTGTTCATTTGACTTGTCTTTTAATAAATAAACTCTTGTATTAGTTTAATACATCTAGTGTCTCATTTTATATCTTGGTGTCGCGTTTTACAACATTTGTAAAATAGATTAAAATCATGGCTTTAGTTTTAATGTAAAATAATGCAAACCATTGTAGGATCACGAAGGCCTCGTTCCCAATGTATCCTTTAGGAATAACAATGCATAATGTCAGAGCCATTCAGGTGTGGAGGTGTAAACAATCGAGGTCGCAGATATAACAGGAGCTATATCGCGCGATGACACATTTTCACACAACGAGCGTCGCAAGCGGAGGATCTCATTTCCCGTTTGTTGTCGCAAAATATTTACAGCAAACCTTGTTTAAGGTACGGCTTTGTTCAGAACGAATTCTTCCCCGTGGCTCTGTCACGCAAATATAACATCTATGAAAAAACATTAGTTGTATTTTGAACTTGAATGGTTGGCAACCTTTTTTTAACCTTTCTGTATAAATAAATGAGTACGATAGCTAAAGCTACATGATTAAAATATTTTATTTTCCAAAGACCCTAAGTAATACATATACAACATAAGATGCAACTACTGCTACCCAGATGGATAGGCAAAGATTACGGATTACCATTTGGCGGTGGAACACCTGTCTCGCGTCTTCTATTATACGTTTACCCATAAGTCGTACATGCTCGTCGTTACGCGTACTATTATCGCCTTTCTTATGTTACCAATTTGGTTAATATAAGTAGTCAATTTATTTTGTTATATTTACTAAAATATGTACTTCTGCACTAAGTTTTTGTGTGATCATCGGCCTTTATTAATTAATTGTATTTGTTTATTTATCAATAAGTCTGTATTTCTGTATTGGATTACTCGAGTTGTCACGATTAACGAGATTAAAGGATTCTTAATGAATTCAAAGATGAAAAGGACAAGTTAAACTGCAATAAAATGTAACCGTCGAATCCGTCCTTTATCCGAGAATAACAAAGTACCGGGGGGTCTGACGGAATTCTCATTTACCGAACAAACTTTAATATTCATAAGGCAAATAAATCCGAAATGAGACGGCGGGCGCTGCACTGTGTACAAACTTTAAACATCGGAGCCGGAGTCGGGGACCCGCTCTGTTTTATGACCAATGCGTATCTTTATAAACTGGCTGGTGCGTAGATAATATTATTTCAATGATATATACTCTAGGGTCTTGTGCTACCTACGATCCCTACCAATTATTCAGTATATTCGCATGACTATTTCTAAGTCGTATTCTGTGTACGCTGACGTTAGTAATATTATCGAAAAATAAAACAATTAGTACGGGAGAAGTCTGCCGGGTCTGCTTGTAAGCATATACATATAATTGTATTGATTTCTGAATGTTGATGCTGTTAATTTAGTCTATCTGATGGAAGGTCTAAGATCCTAGATAAGATCCGTCACAACTTATAAGTATAAATATCCCATTTCAGACTTAATTTCGTTTCAATTTTAGAGAATTCTACAAGAAAAGAAAGAAGTCAACTCTCAGGAGAATATTAATATCGTTAAATTACAAGTTAGTTCTATCATGCGTGTAATTGCTGAAGGGAATCAAAGACTCAATGTCTGTAACGATGTTCGATGCTTCAATTACATTGTACAGCACACCTGTATCTCTTTTAAGTATGGAATCCTATATTGCTTACTGTGTATAAAACAACTGCACTAGAATATAAATTTTAGGGTATACTTTTTTCCCAGTAAGGAGTACCTATTAGTAAAAGTTGTAATATTTATTTTTCTCATGGTGCCGCCATGAACAAACAAATTTTAGGATAATTAACGCAAAAAAGGAGGGGATAGGTCAATTACTCCGCTTGCTAGATCACCATGATCTACAGGTATAAATACCCATAGTAGTCTAGTCTGGTTGTCTGCGAAGTTGCACTTCTCGTATATGAGCTAGTCTATTCGTGCAATGTTAAATCCACGCTGTGAAACTTCCATAGTCTATGTTACATGTTACATATGGGTAGCCATATAACTCGTGTAAATCTAAGGGACGTAAAGAACTACGTTTCGCTCAAAATTTTCGTGTGTACAGGCTTTTCACGGTTGGATAGCTAAATCAAGATGTAAATAATATATGAAAAAGTAATAATTTAAAAAGACAACATTGAAGTTTGATATTTTCGAATACATTTAAATTTTAAATTTAGAACAAATTTAATTTTAAAATATATTCTGTCTAACATATTTCGTAAACGAACTTTGGAGTACTTCGGCAATGATACACCCGAATTTAACGTCCTGTCCATATATTTATTTCTCTTTTTTCTTTATGATTTATTATTGCTGAAAACTCTTCTTATCCTTTAATTTAATTGGTCTGTCTGTACAGCTTGAATTTGAATGTATTTTTGTTTGAATGAACTTTTAATACTAATTACTGGATCCCAATTGGACTTATTTAACTACCGTGTTCAACGATTACATATATACATACAGAATTATATTATTATGACAGTAAGAGTATCATAACTTCGAAGCAAACAAATAATGATCATAGAACACGCGCACATTTTTCATAGTACAGGAGACAAAATACATGCATGAGTCCGCTCTAATAAATCGGATTATCCGGGGCGACGAGACCTCTCGGCTACGACGCTCCAGTCTCGTGCCAGCAAATTCAAAAGTAACATGTTAAAGCTAATCTCCACGGCGATAGGAAGTACTTGTCGCTCGTGTAGACAGCGCCTTATCTTGCTAGCTGTCAGACCCTTGAAGACGGTTTTTTTAAAGCTTGTGACTAGTATTTAATTTAAAGAATATATTGTTTGCATCACTTATATTGATCTTGTTTGACCTTTGTCGATAAATAATAAGACAGTACGATCAAACGGTCCGAAATATACATCGTAGAAGTAAAATTAATGATATTATTGTTTCATGTTGTTATTTACATATATATATTTAATATTGAGGGACATTTCAACAAGAGTAAGATAGTACGTATACCTACGTAACGTACGAAGAGGCCATAGAAAAGAAAAGCAAAGTAAGCTGACCGTAGAGCTCTTTGCAATGGTTTCACGGATTGCAGAACTTATATATATAACCAAAAGCACAATGGAATCATAATTGAAACAAGTTTACAGTTTTGATTATGGTTTTAATGTTCACAATTTAGTTGCAAAAGTGAGTGGGCAGCGATGCGACATCTAGAAATCTAGAGGAACTTATATTGATAAGATCGGTGACAAAATAAGAGAACCCGTGCCCTACGTGCACGCATGGGTTATTTTCAGTGTCGTAATATTAAATCTAAGAAAAAATAAGGCAAAGGTTTGGAACAAGTTGCTAGCGTCAGTGTCCCCCTCCAATTATCACGTAGGTAGGTTCAAAATAAGAGTGAATAGGCTATTGCTAAAAAATCGTGGCCAAGCGTTATTTAAAATATTAATTGCTACGCTGAAAATTTCAGGTAAGAAAATAAACTCCTCACATAGTTGTACCTTAAATTAAAAGTAAAATCTATTTCTTAATTGTTGTAATAGCGCAATTTATCTTTTATTTATTTAAAAAATCGAAAAAAAAAATGTATTTGATATATAATAGTTTTAAACAGGAAAGGAATAATAAGCTTTTGATTAAAGGAGGGCGTAATTAATTCCAGCGGGGACACAGAATAGATGGGGAAATAAAAGCGACACAGCGAGGAAGCGAAGTAACTGTGAGCCAGGTGTTACGAGAACTGCGATGTATGATGAATGTTAATCCCATGAACGGTGAGCGTGAACATTTTGAATGAAGGTGACATTTAATTCTTTTATGCAATAAAGAGATCGAATATTTTCGTTCTATAAATTTCCTACCAATACGTAAATCAGTTTAACTAAATACGGAAACGTTATTCTATGTAATGAGTTTTACTTAATAAGAAATAGAAGTTTACAAATAAAAATATATAGAAAGCATATACAATTAAAAACAAGCGAAAGAGTTACATGACATTTTGAGCTGGTGTAGTGGTGTATTTTAAGTAAATTGTTGGTATTTGCTTTGCTGTACCACATGTATATGTGAAAAAGCAAAAACAAAGGAATTACTTTTTTATTTACTAGCAACACCAATCATCGGCGTCCGACGAGTACAGAGCCGTATTCACAAGTTTTTTTTTTTAATGTTGTATTTCATTATTTATATTAATAAAATATAAATACATTGTATTAACAATATTAAGATATTAATCTCAACTTGTTACGCTATATCTGTTAACATTATTAAGCTACTCCCAAGAAGGGGATATCGTAATTGCACACTACACCTTCAAAGGGAACTGTTGAGCATTAATATTTATAGACCACCTCAGAGGTACAAGAAGGGTACTGCTTCCTGTTACATAATTTACATATTAGATACTGCCTTCAAGATATTCTTTCGGTTAAAGCTGTACAACAAAATTATTAAAATACGTTTGACAAGAAGCACAACTAAAATGAGAATTTTAGTTTAGTTTCAGTAAAATATGTAAGCTTATTCGTACAAACTTCAAGTAATTAAATAAAAGGCGGTTTGGACGGATTAGTAATATAAATACGAAACGTAATACCTTTTAGTGTCCGTCTGGCGAATCGAAAAGAGTTTTTATTGTAGTATTATAAAAAGAATATTCAAATTCATTAATATTAAAAAACGTAATTATTATTTTAGTTAACATGAACGACACGGGGGGTGTAGCTTGTATTAAATAAACATCATCGTAAAGGAACATTTTGATGTTTATGAAGGTGGATATAAACGCAAAATGGGAAAGAACTTTTCCTATTTCCTTCTTCCGTAATAACATGTTTGTGTATACATAATGAAATAGCATTAGAATATGTGCGTGTGCGAGTGCGGACGGAAAATAAAGGATACTGCAAATATTTTACACGATAAAAATTAAAAGTATCATAAATAAGTATCATATTTCAAGTATTGGAAAGTAATCAACATATGTACATGTTTTAATTATAAGCTCTTACGTCTTCTTAATCTATTCAAAACAGCCAAAGATAGCAATACCACCATTTCTCATTAACTTCATTGCTAAGATTTACAAAGTTCATAATGCTCTTACAGTTAAAAAGGTATGAAATCTCTGGTAGAGTCAAGCTGTGCTCTGATTGATACCAAGAGTACGGCTTGGACGTTTCGTGACTGTCGCACAAACTATTCCTGACTTAAATGTTACGTCACGTTCAATGAACATTAACCGTCAAAGTCTACTAAAAAAGTAATCATATTTTTAATGAATATCATAAGAAATAATGGCAATAAATAAATAAGCCTTGAGTTGTATATAAAATTTGACTGCAATCTTATACACCGAAATAGATGACTGGAAAGTAGGAATCAAAGGAAAGTACCGTGAAATCTTATAATAGTTGCAAGCTCACCTTTACCCATGAAAGATTCAGACTTTGGGGAAACAAAAACCTTAGCTCTACAAATTTGTTTGTTACCAAAGAAGGTAAGCTCGCGTATCATAAAATTTTAATCAAACATTCGAATGTTGGTTTGAAAAAGTAAAGGTCTAGTTCCTCTGCCATAATTAATAAATCTTAGTAGTATAAATAAGAGAACCCTAATAATCTCAGTAATTAATGTAATCAAGATTTGTTTTTTGTGAATTTTTTGTGGTGCATAAAAACAATTTTTATTTCAAAATCCAACAACAAGCCAGAGAAGAACTCAAAAGAAACTTTGCAGAGATAAAAAATTCACACAGTCGTTGACAATGGCTGAAGTTCCCTCTGTTGACAACCGGATTTACTTCAACTTATAGTACAAGAGCACCACTTATGTCTGTCTGGTTCAACGCTTGCGTCTAAAGCACTCGACAGCAACACTCGGCAGCCGAGCATAGACGATCACAACAGAACAGAGCATTAGTGCGACCTAACTATAAATAAAATACATAAATATGTACAATGTCCATATATGTAGTATGCTTTATATTGGGAAAATATTATGGCGATATTATCTCAATTATATACACAAATCTGTCATGTGTATATGAAGCGATTTCTGGAGAGACTACAGAAATCGCTTCATTACTTTTTCTAAGAAAACGAAATTCACAACATCTATATGAGCAGAAGAAATAAAACAGGCCAACGAAAATTAGTCCTCTTTTCTCTTAAATAATTTTACTTATTGAGTTTTACTTGAATGTTAATAGAAAAAAATGTTTTAATTGAATGCTTTTGATACGTTAGTAGTTATAAGTATATAAGTTTATATACTACAGATATATACTTGAATGATGGGTTGGCATAGATAAACGAAGAAACTGATGTACAGGCACAGCCCAAACTACTGGACTTGAAATTTTGCACATTTCTGTTGTTACGTAGTCGCACACTAAGCAAGGATTTTTCTTAATTCTTCCCCTAAAGGTCTAAAATATGGGAGGAAGGATTGTATAGAGTAAACGGTGCGTCGGGAAAGTACGGGGCAGTACAGGCAGGACAAGTAAGTAAGTAAAGTTTTTGTCAGAAGACCACTACCATATACCTACCACTAGATATATATAACCATGTTAACAATTGAACAGTGTTAGATAAAGCAGAAAGCAAGGCTCGTACGTTACCACTACCTTTGTAACACACTTATCTCCAGCAGATAGCGAGGTTTGGCAATCGGCCTAACTTTTTATGTGCCGCGTCCGACGCCAATTTGGACGTACGCCAGCCTCGGTGACACCGTCAAACTTATTGCGTGCGACTAGAAACACGGGATGTTTGACTGATTGACTTTGCATTTTTTTTCTTTCTCTTCAGTGAATAGCTAAGGCTCAAGTTCTTTATTACGATAAATGATGAACAGAGATAGCAGATGTCCGTATTTCGAGGATTATAAATCTATGACGGCATGCCTTTCATTTACATACACAAAACACAGGTACTTTTAACTATAATTATCGTTCAACTTTTTATTTTACTACATGTTTATTAACAATCAAATTTACTATTTGATAATTACGTGCAGCAGTAAACCTTTTTAAAATTCTTAGAACTGTTTTATATTAATAAGCCTATGAAAGATAATCGAACAATGTGGTACTGTGTTAACTAGACACACTTGACTACATTAGAAATATGTCAAATATTTGATGGCAGAATTAAGCGCCTTGGATGAACCGACATAGAAAGCCACGTCCTAGTTAGTTTAATATAGACTGCGCAACATCATTATACGTTATATAAGTTAGCAAATACTGAAGAAAATTTTCTTAGTATGTCTTAAAAACCCTTTATTATAGGTACAACCATCAAGAACCACATTATAACGGCCATACAGCACTCATATAAAATTCTCATAAATGCGAGTAAGATCTGTGCGACACGCGCGCTCTTCTACGTAGCAATTTACATCAAACATGCAGTACCTTCGCAAATAAATAGCATTACGCTACGTGTGACGCGACCTTTCGGCTCTATGAATAAGTGAAGAGGTATATCGTCCGCGCCGAGACCTTTCACTGTAATTATACAAAATCCCCACTTCAATAAAGACCCGCTTCTAACTTAACCTACTAACAAATTACTTGTGGATTTCTTTTTGAGTACTATTTTTGGTTGTTGTCGCTTGCAACCTTTAACACATAGCACAATCATAATTCTGAGGAGAAATTGTTATTCTATAAGATTCGTGGGCTTCCCAAGGTGTGCAGTTCATTTCTTTCTTTTAAAAAGTAATAACCAATTCGTAGGAATTCATTATCAATATTACAATCCGTTAACGAGTCCATATACAGAATGTATATGCAAGCACAAATAATAATTTTACTAACTCCTAAACAATTCAAGTAAACTTCAAATTTTTTAAAAAGCAAACGCTTTTAAAAAATACACATCGAACGTACACTTTAATTAAAATGAGATAGGCAAAAACTTTCCAGTATCTTAACTAAAGCAAAAAACCGGCCAAGTGCGAGTCGTACTCGCGCACGAAGGTTTTTACCATTATCTATAAAAAATCACGTTTGTTGTATGGGAGTCCCCTTAAATATTTATTTTATTCTGTTTTTTAGTATTTATTGCTAAAGCGGCAACATAAATACGTCAAAATTTCAACAGTCTAACTACCACGGTTCATGAG
>JWHW01057405.1:81880-92243 GCA_000931545.1 Papilio glaucus
GATTGAAATTTAGCTGAGTCAACTTATGTCTTTGTCTCTATCAGGATTCTCCATTTTATTGGGCGGGATTAAGTCGCGTTACGTTCAATTATTTGCTCAACAAAGCGTTAATTTTAAAAACACATCAAGTGTCATGAATGTGCGAAAATAAGCCGGGTATTAGTATAATCAATAAATACGAGATTATTCAATAATACCTTCGAAATTGTCTGTTGCCTATAACATTTCGATACTTATGACATCAACTATGAATTGTTTTTGTCAAAAGTAAGGAAAAAGAATGCTTTGTACTATTGGTGAAATACCACCGACTATCACATGTGTTAAAGTATAGAAACGATGGAAATAAATAATAATGTGTTTGTTATAAATAGAACGATGCTAAAGTCAGACAATATGTTTATTTAAAGTAAAATTAATGTTGGCTTACAACTCTGAGTAATTAATCGAACAATAAATTTGGCTATCATAACCCAGAAGCTAGGCAATATTAATTTCATGACATCGGATCGATTTTGGGTGGGCCGACTAATAAATCCGAGTGGCCCGTACTCATTTAGCTGCCTCAGGCAATTTGTCAAAACGACAATAATAAAGTTTTTCCCGAGGATAGTGTTTTCATTCAATCAAAAATAATTATGAATAAATATGCGCTCACGCCCGTAACACAGAGGGGTAGGCAGAGATCATGGATTTCAATTTGGCGCGATCCTGGCACTCTCGCTTCTTCTACATTCATACATTTAAGCATACATACATGCTCGTCAGTTATGGGTGCTCTTTATATCACCCATTTTAGTAAGCCACTAATCTGGTCGATATAAGTTCTCTTAGAACGTTCCCTACCAACCCTGCCCCTCACTTTTGCAACATAAATTTGTTTCGTTATTATATTTTTTAAATTACATTTATTATTATCAAAAATAATTATAAATAAAAAAAAACACTAAGCAAAAATTTCAAGAATATTGATATTAAAGAATCAAGTTTTGAAGGATTTTAAGGTGTTTTCATCTTGATTTTGGATCCCAGAACCCAGGAATAGCTGAGTAATGTATTTGTTAGGCTATTGGGTTGTGATTTGTATTACATCCGAAGATCTTCCTTGAAATATATTCCTTGCACTTACGATGTTTTATGGTTATGATTTTCGTAATATTTTTCACTAAAAATCAAAGCAAATAACACAATCTCATGTTGTGTAATAGATTTAACAAAGAACCAACAGAATAGTAAACAAAAAAAATCCGGATTCAATTTCCTTCGTATACCTTAGTCCTATTCTTTTCATATTACCTCCTTTTTAAAAAAGACTGAGTTGGCAACCGCACTTGCATCTTTTGCAGACGTTGGATATCAGCTTCCGTCGACCATAGAAAGGTCACATTGATTGACACACGGTAATAAAAGGCTTAATCTTCAGTAACAAGTACAGCTCTTAAAAGATTGAATGAATGGTTAGATGATGATAATTTAAAAAAAACTTTTGGTCTAGGATACTGCATAAGAAATGTATACCCTCGTCTGTTATTTGATCAGGATGTAGATTATGTTAGATAATGAGTACATTGATAAATCACAAGTGAGATGCTGAGCTAAATCTATCTATCCAATACTGATAAATCGTAAAAACCAAATTGAGTTGAACCCTTGTGTAACTCGCCGTTATCGCGTCTAGGGATCAAATATATCTTGACGAACAACAGCATGTTAGATTCGAGTCAACCGTATGTTGTATATGTTTTAATGTGTATTTATGTGTTTACATTGTTGATCTGTTACCAATTTCAGTTATTTAATTGGTTAAAAGAAAAACGCGAGTAAAAGTCCATGTCCAAGGTCCGCCTCGCCGCGACCGAGACAGGAAGACAGGGCGGCTAATTAAAAACTGTCACGACCCTGATAGATTAACGAGCGTCCAGTGACGCGGACCACGTGCAATTGTATTTCATTACAAAACGATACTCTATTAAACCACTAGCCATGCCAGCCACCATGCCGTTAAATACATAGTTTTATATCATACTAGTGATCCACCCGGCTTCGCCCAAAAGTGCCTAGCCTATATGTTATTCCAGATTGTAATCTATCTCTGTACGAAATTTAATCCGGATCCGTTCAGCCGTTTTTGCGTGAAAGAATAACAAACATCCATACATCCATACTTACAAACTTTTGCATTTATAATATTAGTAGGATTTAATACTAAAAACCATATCTAAACTAATTCATTTAGTTTTTTTATGGTAGAAGGGTGGCAAACGAGCAAGCGGATCACCTGATGTGAAGTGAGCGCTACCCATAGACATCCGCAACAAGCAAATGTGCAGATGCGTTGCTTACCTATAATGGACAGAGGAAGGCATAGACAGGAAAAAGAATATTTCTTTTTCCCCGCCAACCCCCTGCCGTCCAATCCTCTTCCCGTTCCCATCCTATCCTTATGAGGAAAGGGTGGGAAGGGGAAGAGGACTGAAATTATGCCTCCGGCACCTCACTCATCAGACGAAACGCAGAGTACTTCTACTTCACGCCTGTTTTCTGTGAGGTCGTGGTATTTCAGCGGTCGAGCCGGCCCATTCGTGCCACAGATGTTGTTGCGGGCTCTGCCATTGTTGGTATACACAAAATTGAGTTTTTCCAAATTAATTTCCATTTATTACATTTATTATTTTAATTAAAGTTAATAAATAACTTTAATTAAATTAATATTCAATGCTCTTTATTTATTTATTACAAATACACTCACTATTAAAACCTTATCCCACTACTCTCCATTATCATTTGCAATAATCAATAATTACTGTTAAAGCATATTCATTTGTCATAATTTATAACAAAGATTGTGTTTCAACACACAACTTAAAATATTATAATCAAATTCTAATTAAAAATACTTCTGAATGAATACTACAAAGAAACAATGAAAAGCCAGTACAAGACTAAAGATGTTGAGTCAACTACATTGAGCTGAAGTTTGCTCTTGAAAACCGGACCACAAAGGAAATTCATAACAGCGGCTTTACAAACGGAACGAGTAATTACTTCTAAAAATAACCGAATGTTAGCGTTCTTAAAATTTGTAGGAACCTTTTATTAAAGCTAACTTATCTTTAATTAAGTATTCCATCTTATAATTGTAATATCTAGAAAAGAAATACGATTTGTGAATAAATAAATAAATACAATAAATTTGCGCTCACGCCCGTAACCCAGAGGGGTAGGCAGAGATTATGGATTTCCATTGTGAATAAATACATTAAATTTTTCGTGTTAGCGATACTACGAACGTCTTATTAAATGAAACAGTAATTAAAATTTTACTTAATATAAATCTATGAACACTCTTTTATACTACTAAATAAAACTTGACTCTTTATAATTGTAATGTAAAGTTGTATCTCTTATACGACCCAGATCGCCGAGACTGCTGTCAGCCGTGAGATCGCCAGCCAAACAGAGGACTTTCCCAGGAACTCTTCTCGCAGGACTTCTGCGGGAAATAGGTCTATCAACTCATTTCGTGGAGTCCCATAACTTTAACAAAATCGACGGCCCTCTTGGAAGCATCGTCCACTGGAGTGTTTACCGTTTGTCTTGCCACGGCCATACGTTCTATAGGAAACGAGCGCTTATATTTATGTAGGTATCTATAATTATTCGATTTAAAAAAAGCGACGATAGCTCGGCGACTGATTAAGACCTAGAAAACCCGTCGCAACAGATAAAAGAGTTAATGTATTTTATGTTTTAGTATTTTGAAAATCAGTAACTGTAATTTATAAACGTTAGAGTCAATTTCTCGGAAAATTTACTCAAGGTCCCGATGTGTGACGGCAATATTTCAGTACCGGATTACAAAATGTGACCCAGTTCACGTATCGTTATTGGAGATCTAATGATCTTTTGTTGCACGAAATGTTTACCGCCCCTGATACTGTTAGCTGATTCTATTCGCATATTAACTCAAAGATAATCTTTGGAACAGATAAAAAATATGATCGTTTATTTTTTAATAATTTAATGGTCAGGTCATTTGGGTAGGTAATAATTCGATTTTTAAACAGTTTTAGGTACTAGAGAGCTCTGTAGTTTCTTCTACTGGATACATCAATCGACGCAAGAAGTAATATTTTCATGAACACGCTAAAAAAATCAACATGCATTTATTGTCTGACCTGTTAATTTCATGAAGTTACAATCAAGTACAGCTGCGATTTAACTTATTACTACGTTCAAAGCTATGTGTTGATCTGTTAAACGAACTAGAATGCAAGATATGTCACGATCGTCAACCGACTTAATGATTTGCGGCATCGTTCGACATCTCCGGAATGCAATATCGGCGATATTCGAAATATCGAAGTTCGCTTGGCGTCACTACGGTGCGGGTTCAACCGTTCTACAATTCAAGATGTTTATTTCAAAATTATTAAAACTATTTATATGGAGCGAAGCAGCAACAGTTGCCAGTACGGACAAATACTAAGGCATCGCAGAAGACAGGCGTGAAGTAGAAGTATACTATGCTTCTGCGTTTTGTCTGACAAATTGCCAGAGGCCTAATTGCGCAGTCGTCTTCCCTTTTCATTTTTCTTATTAAGAATGGAGATGAAGGGGAAGAAGATTGGACGGATAAGGGGACGGACAAGAGAATAAAGGATAAGAAAAGGAGGATATCCTTATTCTATGTATTTAAATATCTTCTGCCCAAAATCGGCAACGGATCTGCAACTTATTTTCTTTTTGTCTTTTAGGTACCCGCTTGCCCGTGTGTTTTTTTCTATTAAAAATTATATTCTTGTACTGTAATCCCTTTTTACTTATAAAATCATTATGCCTTCTTTTTATATAATAAGAGGCGAGCAAGTCTGTCAATAAACGATTTGCGTCTATATTACTGAGGAATTTGAAACCCAAAATTCAGTACAGCGTTTACAAAATGCACCTTAAAATATTTAATTATAACGCCTCGATGACAAGACACTTGCATCATAACTCTCTCTTTATCCGCCATCTTTAGTCGTCTTTTGTACGTAACAGACATTCATATACGTTCATAAACATTTGTGAAAATGTTGTTTATACAAACTTGTTGAAGCCACCTATTTACCTTTTATTTTAATTTAATCAATTTCTTCTAATTCACAAATACATGATAGTTTTGGATTAAAGAAACATAAAACAACGTAAGACTTAGGCGGTAGGAAACATACGAGTAGCTAAGTCGTGCTTTAGTCGAGCAATTTCAATTCCATTCAAACGCTAGAGTTCTAGTTGCAATACGACATTTAACTAATCTTCTCTCCTCTAATACCTATCCCTTAATCTGTGGTTGCAGATAGGATCAAAATTATCTTTAAGTCTCAATCTAAATTATACCTTAAACTCATACAATATATAAAGAAAAAAAAATACTTATATTTACAATGACGCTTATTGTACATATTTCATAGGTTAGTCAAATGGGTTTTGTTTCTCCGAGGAACAGACCTGCTACCGATAAGATAACGGCAATATTTTTAACTTTTAGTGTTTTCGCTTTGTATTACTCTCGGCCCTTGTTGCTTCCGGATTAACTTTACCTCATAACAATTCCAAATGTAAGGATAAAAGTTTACCATTGTAAAAGTTTTCACGAATTCTATGGCAATAAATGTTCATTGTTACAGTTAACTATTGCGGGTTGTGGATTTTAAAGATATTTTAAAGTCCTCTTATTTTTGGAATACGTTTGAAAATAAAATTAATGAAAAATGAAATGTTTTTAAATTATATTTTTACAGTCACGTCCAGAATAAAAGTAACTATCTTAAAATTATCAGAAATGCCTAAAATAAAATTTACACAACGGAGTTACCACGTTAAACCGCACGTACGTACAGTGCTATAATATTCGTTAATTTTAAAATTCAAACCTTTATTAAGGTCGTATACATAAAACTTAAAGCATTAAGCAGATAACTACATATAAAATTATACTTAAACGATATGACAACATGTGTCAAAATAGTAAACACTACTAGTTAATATAAAGTTCGAATCAAGTATGCTATTCAGTTGTCAGTGTGTATCAGCTTCTGATCCTTTTTTAATTCGATTAAACATGGTTTACTATAAGAGTCGAAGCAAAAATTTATAAAGGCCATTAGATGTTAATTTTTCTCTAATTTATTTAATTCAAGTTTTTTGCCTTAAAGAGGCATAAACAGGAGATTTTCTATAGTTGGATGTGCGCTTTAAATAGACGTTAAGTGATCACCGGACTGCATATGCATATATAGCACTAAATGGTTCACCTTGCAAATATATTTTACGTATATAATTGCAGATAAAACAAAGCAACATTAAATATATTGTTTATTTAACATTAAAGACTGTAAACTTACATAACCATTCATATTCAAGCAATAACAAAACGTTATTTGAAATTTACCACAAAGCTTCGTCGTTTAACATTTGTACAAGCACGCAAGCAATAAAGGCTCGAACACAGAGGCTGTGTAAAATTATCCACACAGAAGTGGTAGAGGCATGAAATAATTGTCGAGAAGATTGATACAAAGCTGAGCCACGAGTGAGGTCGGCCTTCCGTCCGTGTGTACCGTACATTAATTACTAGAAGCGATTGTGATATTATTCCGTATCTGCAGCTTCGTTTGTAGACCGGTCTATGGACAATAAAGATTATTAAGCTTTGTTCTGAGAGCGATGGCTACACGAATGTTTCAAGCTGGAGGTTAAATTTCTAAAACTATAAAATAAACTATAATTTATGTCAGTTATTCTTGCAATATTTTTCACTTAAAATAAATTATGTTAATAAATTTGTCTTCGTCAAAATGGACAAAAAACTAAGAGCTAAGTGAATAACACAAAACTTCACGTAGCTAACAAATGGGCCCGACGCTAAGTAATATTGATTATACGTAAAACATCGCCGCGCCCAAAGAAATGCGTGCCTACACACCCCGGAGTTAATCCTCGACGATCTTGTACGCAATATACGTTAGAGAATTTCCAGCCCTATTCATTTTATTTCCATAATATATATTTGATCTCTTCTCGGTTTGATATATCCATATTATCCATGTCCAGCCTTGCTCGTACCTCATCTTAGATTTAATTATATCCCTTTTCTCCCAGCCCTTTGCTTCCCCACTTATTTATGTGGGGCCAGCACAGCACAACCGTAGTCCATACTGTAATAGGTTTTAGCTATAGATTTTTTTACCGTCAGCCGCCTGCCTGACGCCAACCCTACTCGGGCAAGTATATGAAATATTAGTAGCTTATCGATATAATTTACCAATATTTCTTTCAACCATTACCAAACAACCTTAAACTTGGAAATGTTTCACATAGTCGAATGGCGAATTCGAACCCACGACCATGTTGTGTATGTTTAGCAGTCTGTACTCTTAACCATTAGGCTATTTCGCTTTAATTATATTCATTAAGAAACATAGGAGTTTTACGTAAAGTTCTAGACAGAGATTTGCTATTATGGAAACTTTTTAACAGAATATGAATTCAAAACGATATCATCACTCCGTCTAAATTACCTATGTGATTATACTGCCATAATTAATTAATCGAACGAAAGATACAAATAAACAGTATAGCAGTGGTAGAGCCCGCAACAACAACTTCTGTTGCATGAATGGGCCAGCTCGACCGGTGTAAAACCACGACCTCACAGAAAACAGGCGTGAAGTAGAAGTACTCTGCGTTTCGTCTGATGAGCCAGGTACCGGAGGCCTAATTTCAGTCCTCTTCCCCTTCCCACCCTTTCCTCATATGGATAAGATGGGAACGGGAAGGGGATGGGAAGGGGATTGGACGGGGAGGGGATTAACGGAAAAAAGGAAATATGCTTATTCCTGTCTATGCCCTCTTCCGTCCATTAAAGGTAGGCAACGCATCTGCAACACATTTGCTTGTTGCGGATGTCTATGGGTAGCGTTCACTTAACATCAGGTGATCCGCTTGCTCGTTTGCTGCCTTTATCCATAAAAAAAGCAGAAAAGATAAATTTAAAAAGATAATCACTTACGTCCGCAAGCTACTGGGTTGTGCAGAGATTGCAGATTTCCATTGTACACGGCACGTACGTAAAGTCCTTTCATCCACGTACGTGAAGTTATATGTAAATATATACTTGTCATTGTCGTTTAGGTATAGGTATTAGGTACCTTAATGTTGCTCTTTTTTAGCATGTCAATATCCTTGATTTAGATATCTTTATTAAAATAGATACTAACCTAAAAAGCTAAAAAAAATATATCCAAAACGAGACCCATCTGCCGCAAACGACGTGCGACTTCCACATTTTCTAGCAAAGAAAAATACACTTGAGCGGATAAAATCAATCTTTAAAGTAGGTCTTTCAGCTGACAAAGTAGCCTGATGTTAAGTAATATTGACTATAAGTCCCGCGCTCTGAGAAATACGAGGGAATTGGTGTTTTACAGAATGCATTTTGGGGAGTATGGACAGGAACACGAGTTGATTCCCCCATCTGCATTTTATCATCTGACGTTTACACACACGACTGGTCTCCATCCTTTTATAGTCCACATACAGCGCGTTCGTACGAAGCGATTCGAATCTTCGTTCATTGTGTGTACGGCAAAGAAACATGTTGCCAGAATCAGTGTTTCCGTCCAACTATGACGTGGGTACCTTCAAGAGAATAGTGAATAGGCTGCTGCTAAAAAAAAAACAGTTTATATTCAATTAAATGGTCCTGTCATGTATTCCTCATCGTTCTCACCTAAGCTCTATAGTTTTGTTTCAACTACGTATTTTCTTTCTTTACGATTATTTCAATGGATACAAGAAAATGCACTAAAAGGTGAAATAGTAACAGTATCCTTTTATACATTTAATGTATAAAATGAGGCTCTGAATATGGTTTAGTACTCGTTGAAAGAATAAAACTGTATTTACTAGGGAAACAGTTTCATTCGCTGCCAAGAATTTTACAATTCACTTTGCAATGGAGGAGAAAATATCTTGACAACATAAGAAAAAACAACTTCAGTGAGTCGTATTTACTTTGCACTTTATAACACCTTTTACAAAATCAGTCATTAGTACTGTACTATTTTATATTCATTTATATGTATTGTAACAACAAGGTAGGAAGTGAAACAATTCGGCTTTTATTTTTAAATATAATAGATCAAACAAAGAATAAAGTTTATTCCATCGGTAAACTTACTCTTTTTGTTTAAAAAGATTAAATAAAAATGAGAATGAGGCTAAACGGCATTATATTAATCATACAAAATCGTGTAATTATGGCATTAAAATATAATCAATTAAGAAAGCATTAACATCATATAATAAGAGAATGTAAACTGTAAATTAATCTAATCTATCAAATACGTAATGTAAAAGTATCGTATATTATCAAAAACCTGCCAAGCACGAGTCGGACTCGCGGACGTAGGATTCCGTACCATTATCTATTAAGAATAGCATATGTTGTATGGGATAAATATACCCCTTAAATATTTATTTTTTTCTGTTTTTTAGTATTTGTTATAGTATAGTTATAGCGGCAAAAGAAATACATCATCTGTGAAAATTTCAATTGTCCAACTATCGCGGTTCATAAGATACAGCCTGGTGACAGACGAACAGACAGACAGACGGACGGACAGCGGAGTCTTAGTAATATGGACCCGTTTTACCTTTTGGATACGGAACCCTAAAAATTAACTTTTATTAGAGAAATGTACATTTTTCTTAGAAACTATTGCTTAGAAAATAATTTAGGTCATTTACTTTAAAGCAGCTTTTATTTCCAGATATAATGAACAAGAAATGCTCGGAATAGCGTTTGTCGTTTTCTATAAATTATCCTTTTCTCGGTAAAGAAACAAACATTAAACGGATACTACCAAGTTTCGTTCGCTATCTGGAATGTTAAAAATCCGAGTTCCGTCCCGCGGTCATAATAATTCCATCCAGCTGTCAGTTACCTAGTTACCTACACGTTACATAAAAAGTATTCCCACCACCAATTACCAATTACTCCTTTAAAAATATTCAGAAAGCAGCGGAGGCGAATTAGAATGAACTAAGCCAACCGTTTTTTAGTGTTTTGTTATTTTTTTTTTACGAAAAAAGAAACAAACCTGAGTAAACCCCACTTCTTCGCCTTTTCACCATTAATAAATTTTTCCCCCACCTTATACGGGGTAATATTCGAACGCAGTTTTCAGGTCAAATTGTGATCGTGTGACGGAACTCGGTTTTTCTTAAATTATATAACCCGGATGGAATTCGTTGTTTTTAACCGACTTCAAAAAGGAGGAGGTTCTCAATTCGTGTGTATGTTTTTTTTTTTTTT
>JWHW01057405.1:115181-139589 GCA_000931545.1 Papilio glaucus
GGACTCCGGTGGAATTGAGATGTTGATCACTTAGTAATTATGAACAAAGTTCAAGTACTCTGCTTATAGTATAGTAGTAATACAACAAAGAGTAAAAAGTCACATTGTGTAACTAATTACTCAGCCTGCTAACAGGCCGCTGAATATTTAATTAAAAGTATAATTTCGCTCGAACGAACGCCGGCAGATCGATGCTGTTCATCTCGTCTATATTGAATTATTTCCGAAGATAAATCGATAGCAAGCAATTCATTGCTTTAATTGCATTTCCCTGTCGAAGGCCCGCCTCGTAAAGGTCACTCAGCATTTTCTAATTCTCTCCCAAGAACAATTTTGTTCATTTAGTACTTAAATTGTCAATGGATCTCTCATAAGAACTTCATTAGGCAAAAGTGTCATCAAAAAAGGAAAAAAAATCTTCCTTCTTCAATTACCACTCTCCCATACTTCATTACCACGCTCAATTGCTTATAACTTAAAAACGAGTATTTTTTTTATCATTGAAAGGAATTTAACAAACATCGAACTCTTTTAACTTTAACTTCCAAAATTAATTAAAACAAAATTCCGTATTCATTAAAACAAACTTAATTATAAAAATGAACGTAAAAAAAACTGCATCCATTTTCGACAAAACTCGAGAAAATTTTGTTGAAAGAAGTATTGTGTTGGCTGCGGCGGGTAGTTTTTTTTTGTTTTACCGGCGCCAAAGTTAACTAGAGCAGATCCGCAGCTAGGAGGCGCCTAAAGAGATTGCGAACATTGTTCATAATTAATATTTCATTTAAGTTAATCGCAGTATAAAAAAAGAACATCGCTACAAGAACATAAGGAATTGAATTCTAGATAATTGCTATGTTTTCTGTTATAACTAAATAAAATAATGTAAAATAGAAAATTGAAATGTATAGAAGATTTTTTTTTGTGGATATCATGTAGAATCTAGATAGATACCACGTCTGTTAAATAAGCCATCCAGAAAAATACTGCAAGTGATTATAATAAAAAGTGATTATACAGGTAGCTAATAAGAAATTAGCACGCATAAGAATGCGTGTTTGTAACATCCTGTTACTTTTTACACAGGGGTTTCTCTGCCAAAAACATGTATGTACTTCAATATTAAAACTGCGTGATTAAAAAGATGAATAAATCTGTTGAAAATTGCCCAAACTCCTAATTTTGGATATAGATAAGTTGGATTACCTAAAGAAACTGTGGTCTTCCGTTATTCATATCGTTTCCGGACACATATAGATTTTTATTCACAGCATATGAAAATAATAATTATTATTGGGGAGAATTTCCATAACCTGGCAACATTGTAGTTTTCACGCATTGTCCCTTACAGGTGTATACGCATGCCAGATCTATGAATTCTTTATCTATGGTTTTAGTAATCGTTTATCTCCAAGAGCCGAGTGACAATCGGCCATTTGCTTGTCAGCTACCGAATCGGATATAGTGATCCCGGGAAACTTTTAAGAGATGTCTCGTACCAAAGTGTCCGTAATTGTTTCCTATTATAAAGTGTATCAAAATAAATCAAGACTCTTATTTCAAAAAGCGACTAGTGTATCAGTAACAACACATACTAGCAGCATCAAATACACTTTGGAATGATTTGTAATGTCACATATATTCACGAGCATTTAATGCGTGTTTTAAAAAGACAGGTAAATGAGAATTTATTACACTATTTTTCTTTTCAACGAAGCTATAACGTCGTTTAAGGTTAGACTGGATTGTAGTAACACTAGATCTGGATTTAAAAATAAAATAAAAAGGATATACTTGCAAACTTTTTAACACGTTTTATTAACATTGTGCAATAAGCAAAGACTAGAAAGCTAACTGTAGGATACTGACGAGAAATTAGGTTTGTTACTTTCAGCATAAACGAAAAGTTTAAAATAATATAATATCATCATAATAATTAGATAAAGACGGAGTGGAAACAGTAATCAACAATCATCATCAACCAACCAAACCTACCTAAATGTTACCACCAACTTCTAGCCCTTCCTACCTAACCTAATCGGCTCACGAAACTGTTGTGCCTTGCAATACGTCGCCAACTTTAGGTTTCATCGGCCACCCGTACTCTGGGCTAAGGGCAGGGCACAGGTGTGGCGTGTATCGACCGCACGCTTGATATCGCCGTTTGTTATGGTGATGTCAATGTGTGTTCAGCGTTATAACTGCAATGTCACGGCCGTTCATTCGCCAACCTCTAATGTGAAAATCAATATTCACCTTAATTAAGTGAAAAGGTTAACAATATTTGTTTTAATAAACTTAATTAACAGTTTAATGTATTTATACAATATACATAATAAAAATAAAGAAACATAAAGATCCTTCGCACAATATTGTTGCAAAGCAATGTAACAGATATATTTTGTTCAAATATCAAAAGTAAAATATTAACAACGATTACATACACGAGGATGATGTTATTAATTTTAATTACTCTAAACCGACGAAGCGTATACGTAGATGTGGTTTAAGAAGTAAAAGGGGTATGTCATCAGGATTACGTAAAATGGAAATAGCGTAATCTCCGCCTATCACTTTGAATGACGTGCGTGACTGTGTGTGTTTGTATAATTTTCATTTTGTGTATTTTTTCTATTTGTGTATAATCTAACATTAAGTCAATTATGTGTCAAGTTAGTTTAATGAGTGAATATCATTGACGATAAATTCCTTACATTTTAAAATGTAGTTAAGAACCGTTCTGCCTTCAATATAAAGCTTCTTAAAAATTATAGACGTCTTATTATTAAGAACAAATGAAAATAATCATGTATGGGAAGTACACGTAAGGGCAAGTATGCATTCGACATAAAAGATAGCGATTTTAAGGTCGGGTTTATTGGTGTGCTGTGCACTGCTCCAAAAACGGTGAAGGAAAACATCGTGAGGAAACCAGCATGTCTTAGAACAAATAAATTCGGAGACATGTGACATCTACCAACCCGCACTGGGCCAGCTTGGTGGATTACGGCCCCTTCCCTCACTCGGAGAGGAGGCCTGTGCCCCTGCAGTGGGGAACATTCTAGAAAAGGCTGATTTATTATATTATTATTATTGGTGTGGTTGACGCTCCGAAGAAGAATACAAATCAAATGCTACCTTACTCAAAATC
This sequence comes from Papilio glaucus, assembly GCA_000931545.1. Classification (NCBI taxonomy): domain Eukaryota; kingdom Metazoa; phylum Arthropoda; class Insecta; order Lepidoptera; family Papilionidae; genus Papilio; species Papilio glaucus. Next base: position 118,333 of record JWHW01057405.1, read on the forward strand.
GGTCAAGGTCAAGTTAAAGTTAAGGTCACAAGTGTCTCGTCTGTCCGGCAAAGTATAATAGCTCCGACTAAACAAATAACGAGTTATAATTAATACCTAGAGAACGATTCCGTTTGCGAGGAATGCTCCAAACGGCAGTTCAGTGAGGAGATCATTTAATTCCCGGCCGCAGCCGACGTCTGCGGAATGCAATATCTTCAATGTTCAAAATACAAAGCACCGCAGCGTCGCTCCCATTGCTTGCGGTCTTACCACCGTGTTATAATTATTTCAGAAATTTCATTTATTTGTTTGTAATGCTAGGAATAAGCATAACAATAAATTGGACTGCCTTAATATTTTAAGAGTTGTTATCTTTACCGCAACTGGGAATAAATCAGCGGTACAGCCTCCAATATACAAACCAGCTGTCGGAGGTTTCATTTTTAGTAAGCTTGTACCAAGAGTTTCCATCTTTTTGTGGTAGATGGCGTATATCGTCCAAGGGCCTCATCTTATAAAGTCATCCCAAATCTTATATATACCTTTTTGTGTGTCTTGGAAAGGGTTATAACAATTATACGGTTTTTATTGCTGAATTTTTGTGCTTGCGTCACTGTTAATGGATGATAGCGACCTGGTATCTGAGTAAAGAAGGAAAAGGACTGCAGAAGGACGTAGACGGTAAGAGGAAGGGCTATGGGCTCTGCAGCCTCATTCATACAAATGGGGCTGAATGCATTTTGTGAGGTCGGTATTTCCCCGGTTGAGCCGACTTACTCTTCAACGGCGACTGTTGCTGCTGTCTTTACCACCGCTTTCCTCTACTGAAGATATGATGAAGAGCAATAACACCACGAGGCTAAGTCTATTACCTATAGCGGCTGTTGTATAACGATTAGGTCATTTGAATTTACTACTTCATCGCAAAGTATTTTTTTGAATAAGAAAAAGGTTGAACCCTATTAAGGTGTCTCAGGATAAAATATTAACTCAGCTATACCGTATTGTATGGTGAGCGATGGAACCCGACGCCCAATTATTCTAATGGGACATTCAATCTAAGTCAGAGGCGACAAGATTTTCGCGATAAGAAATGAAGATGTAGGCGTTTTGTGGGATAGAGGTCTTATTCTGTAGAAATAATTTGACAAATGGTTCGTAAATATGGACGTATAAGAAATATACATTTTGGGACAACACGATCGCATCGTAGTTCAGTTATTCCACTAAAAGCATTAAAACGATATCTTTGCGACCTAGAAATCCTAATAGAAGTGATCCATCACTACCATAACGCCGCAATATATGACTCGATATTAAAATTAAAAAAAAATCAAATCATCGTAGTTTATCACCAAAACAAAATGAGGTCTCCATTCTCGCATGACTTATCTCATCCGCGCATATACCTTCATTTAGCGCGCACGTTTGTCCAAATAAACAGTCGCGCCGAAGTGATTGATTTGATCGTACTTGTTTAATTTAGACTCGTCCATCGATCCGACAGAAAGCTGCGTTAGTTTTAACGGCCATTCCATACGTTGTTCCGCCTCTGTGTTTAATTATTGTGTAAAAATCATTCGCTTCATATATTGTGGTGAGGTATTACGGTAATAGCTTGTATTCTCAAAAGTGACAAAGTAAAAGTCCTAGTTGACAACAGATACGAAATATGCTAAAAGATATATAGGCCTACTTATTGAAATAGGAACGTACAATAACGTAGTCGCAGATGTTCACTAGCGTATTTAATTGTATGTAAATATATACAGCAATGAAATAACCATTTGTCTCAATAATCAGTGTGCGATCAACAATTGGGTCAAAGCCACATTCGGATCTAGAGAAGTCTACTCTAATTAGCTCCTCAGAAACAACTACGTAACGCTTGCCGTGATATACGAGCAACACATCTATAGTTATTAAAGAATATTTTCGAAGCCAGAAAAGTATTCAAGTAACGAATATGTGTGAATGTTTTATTTTCAAACATACACAACATCAGTCATCATATATATTTAAAGCATCAATACTTTAAAGCATATACATCACATGTTTTACAATTACAAAAATATTTTGACAACAACACGTTACGATCTGTTGTCATAACATTTGTTGTTATAAAATACCTCGGAGACACCTCATTGGAGACTCAGGCCTCCTCTCCGAGAGAGGGGGAATGTAATCCAACACGCTAGCCCAGTGCGGATTGGTGGTTGTCACATGTGTTCGAATTTGATGGTTCTAAGACATGCCGGCTTCCTCACGGTGTTTTTCTTAACCGTTTCTGGAGGGATTATGATAAAATAAATTACACAAAGACCTGCCTGGGTTCGAATCCGCAACCTACATAAGTCGGGCCCTATGCCACTAGGCCACCGCTGCTCAAGACTTTTTTATATGGTGACAATAAATCTTAACAGTGGTAGAGCCCGTTTGATCCGCTTGTTCGTATGCCACCTTCTCCCAAAAAAAAGGTAAAGACAAATATATAAATAGTTTTAATAATCTATCTTAAAATTGTAAAAAAGAACGCTTACTAGTTTAGAAGATAATAATAGATATTGTACGATTACTATAACTAAATTCAAGGATTTCATGATGATGGAAAGATTAATCTAGATTTTCTAATAAAACGATTTTATTTCGAGAATAAAAAAAAAACAGTCAAAAGAAGTTAATTCGCTCCATTCGTCTAAGCCCGCGACAGGGAAAGGCAATTAGACGGTGAACGAGTCGCCTTTAATAGAATGATCGGTAAATTATTGAGCATAATTGCTACTGATTGATTTCTGAAATAAACTGTTCAAAACATTTCGAATCAGAAAGAATTCACTATAAGAAATTCAAAATTCAGCGTCTCTTAAATGTTTGTATCCAACTATAAGATGCAATATTACTAAAAGTCGTATTGGATTAACGTCAAGTAGTCCCTTCTACTACAACGCTTTTCCTTTATTTTTTCCTTTGTTTGTTTCCTCTGTTTTAGGACAAAACATTAATTGTAGTATTACGTACGACACAAGTATCCGTCTCAATTATTAAACTTTCGTAAGACGTTAATAACCCCAAAAACGGCGCACATCCATTATATATAGACTATTCGCAAACGCATCGGTCTCGAGTCGAGTGTTGGTCATCGCCGGTGCACCACGCGCTCAGCCCTGTCAAGTACCGCGTTTCGAGCAATGCTACCAACTCAACGAAATTTCCCGTACTATTTGCAAGATTTGAGCACCGTTTAACAGCAGAAAAAAATATTTTGACGGCTAACAAATTTTTTGAAAAAATACCATGATTTTATTTTTAGTTGTACCAAAAAAGGAAGTCCTTCCTTGCGTTTTTTACTCATTGCGACAGGTAATCCGTTAATCTGCCTCTGAGTTTTACAGATTTTTGAGGAAAATCCCAAACTAGTTAGTAAAATTTTAAATTTATTCTTGGCAACACTGGTTGCGAGCTAAGGTACGCAGTATGAGGCGGGGCGCGACTGCGCACTCATTCGTGATGTGGGACCTCCGACATGTCCGAAACTAGTCAATTACCTATATCTATTGAATGTGAGTTTGGCCTTTTAATTATATGTAAGTAAGTAGCATACGCGAACAGCACTCATGCTTTAAAGGAATATCGTAATGGGCAATTCCAAATGATGAATATCTTTGTTGTTGATGCAGTATATTTATAAGATATACTGTATCAACAACAAACCAACCAACCAAAAACTAGGGCGGTCCGGCCTAAGGTTTCATAGCAGCAGTAAATTTCTAAGGATAAATGTATAGACAGACCAAAAATAATCTATAGAATTGAGCACAGCTCACTAAACATACCCCTAAAAAAACTATCGATAGCGAAAAAGAAAATTTTACATAGTAATATTGGAAAGGAGAAAATTTATTTTTTCTTTAAAAAATCCTAATCACTTTCTAAAAACCTTTACCCTTTAGTAATTTCACAATGTAGCCATTGGTTAACTCTGAGGCTATTCAGCAGAATTTAATAAAAAGGTAGGAAAGAAAATAAAGTTACGTAATCCAAAAGTAACAAGAGCAATATTTTATATCTACAGCTTATAATAATGTTTACATGAAAGACGCGGGTCAAGAACGTACATAATATTTTTAACGTCCACAAAATTAACGGTAGTCAGATAGTAAACACTAAAAGTCTATTTATGAACAATTATAGAAAATTGAAGCAATTTTGAATATGCAGGCATTATATTCTCATTAAAACGTGTTAATTGACAGTCATTAACGCCCGTCCTGATACAAATTCGCACAAAATTTAACAAACATTCATACAATTTAGAGCATAAGTCTGTTGAATGAAAAATACTAAGGTTTGTTAGGACTCCTAATTAATGCATCTTTTTTGAACAGTTCCGGTGAGTTCCGTCTTTTCACCGAGAGTGAATGTTGTCTAATGAATTCTAGCATCTGCGTAGCATTAATAAGACATGCTAGATGGGTTAAGAATAGTAGCTACTTTAAGTATAATCATTAATAATGCTGATAAAAAGCGGGGAGATTGCCATGTGTGTTCTTGGGGTGTAGAAGAAGTATTCAGCGTTTCTTCTGATGAGTGAGGTGCCGGAGTTCTCTTCCCTTTCCCATCCTTTCCTTATAGGGATAGGAACGGAAGAGGAAGAGAATTGGAAGGGTGGGGGGGGCAGGAAAAATCCTTTTTCCTCTCTATCCCCTCCTCAGTCAATTAAATATAAGCAAAGCATTTGCGATTCGTTTACTTGTTGCACCGCTTGCTTGGTACCTTTCCCATTAAAAAAAAAAACATCGTTATCACACATGACGTATGGGTCATGTGTAGGACATGACCTAAGGGTTATCTGTAGGACCTGACCTCTGGGTCGTACTACACGAACACCACCTAACTATTGTAGAACCATGCAACGGTTTCGCGGCTGCATGAATTTTTAATTTCAATATTTTCATCGGCATTTTCGAACATAAAGAGAACATCGCAATTAAAATACAAATAAATCAAAAAGTAGCACGGGTGACACCGATTGCTAGCTTTGATGGTACATTGCGAAATAGCCTGTTAATGATGGGCAGGAACAATTGAAAGCGGGCCACTGCGCGCCCGGTGGGCTTTGGTAGTAATGCAAAAGGCCTTTGTCCCGCGGGAGGCCGTTCTCCGAATAGTTGCAACAGTGCACAATGACACAGCGCTGCGAGCGACTGATAGAGAACTGGCCGTTGGTACATCAAGGGATTACTGTCGAAGAATTTTATGAAAACAATTCGCGCTGCTCAGTAAATATATAAATAATTACCAACGTCTTTTGTATATACTTATGTAGACAAAGCCAATTGCTATCAAACTTTCACTAAACTTTTTCCTTTAGATGTGACAAGGACAGGTGTCTATTGTCATACGCTACTATCTTTGTCAAACATCAAATTACTATTTCAATAATACAATTCTAGTAAGAAAAAATTAATGAAAATTTGAGTACCCATTTTTCTTCAATATTATCTGTCCTGTATTACTACTAACGTTTTAAAAACAAAAGAGGAATGAATTATTTTTCAATAACAATTGAATAGATTTATAATATAACAGGAATGCTCATGAAATGTTTGAAGTGTGAATTGAAAGCTTTATCAAAATTATTCCAATATTAACATACAAAAAAGAATAGAATTTTTAACAAAGCAAAAAAAGTAGGTTGGCAAATAAATACACATCGCCATGGGGGTATTTGAAAAATGTTACGTGGGAAAATAAAACATGCCTGGAGTACGTGAATATAAACAGATACCCTTTTTATTTACACATATAAGAGCTATATTTATACTACATTATGTACACATTTATATAAAATATGCCTTTGTGAAAAATAAGCGTGACCGTGTCTCTATTTGGACATAGTAGATATCGACTATTCAAAATTCAACTACCACTAAAGTTGAAGTGAAAACTTCTTTAGCCGCTTGAGACGATATTTGATAGGGGAAAATGTTATAGGTTCGCGTGAACAATGCTGAACATGCGTCAACAACATGCTTATTTGAATTTGGAACTGTTTCGACGAATTTGTTTTAATTTAAAAATATAAATAATATCATCAACCTTTTTTAGTATGTTTCCCCACCCCTCCCTGCAGAGATGTGTCTCTCCTGGAGAGAGGAGTTGTTTATTTTTTCAATTTATTTTTATTGTATTCAATTTTGAATTTTATTGTGTAGATGCAAGGGTTTATTTTTGTTCATTATTTATTTAGGAACTAATGTCGTGCCTTCCCACCTGTTTTGAGTTTTCACTGTCGGCAGTCCTTATAACTGCCTGTATTTTTTTCTATAGCCGTCATCAACAATGCTATTGTTAAAATAATTTCCCAAGAGAATCAAACATCATAACGATTACTTTGTCAATATTAAACATTTGAATATTTTCATCGTCGGTATAACCCACGAGGAGGTCATTTCTCTGTTCTCAGATTCATATTTCAACTTTTATTTTTGATATAGTAGTAATAAGTAATAATTATTATTACGCATTATTAAAACGGGTAGTTTGAGGTCTCTCGCCTTGGCGTCCGAGATGTATATAGCTTGTCTTCAAAAAATGTTTGTGTTATTGATCAAAACAATTTTGTCTCCTGGTATTAAAATCGTAAAAGTATATTCAACTGAACTGATTCAATTTCTCGTTATTTAAAAGAGCCATTCATTTGGCTATCAAGCCTTTTACCATGTTTTTTTTTTAAGTTACGTAAGCACACAGTTTAAAGTAAGACGTAACTATAGGCTCGATATTACAGCTATTACCTCCGCGTCGTAACAAAGCCGAAGTGACTAATGCAAACCCATTATCTCGGGATATCGTATACCCTTTCCCTTTTGGTTCTCATGGCGAGTTTACTCTCCAACTCGATAAATTCAAACTAGAATCAAACTCGTTTTCAAAAAATTGTAAGAGCGGACATTCTTTAAACGAAAAAATGTATTTCATACGTTTAAAATAATTCAGATTTGTTTCAATTGCCATATGACACCAATGAATGTGGTGCAGATGTGGCTAACATCAGCAATAGTAAGAATTACAATTTTTTATTAATAAGGGCTGGGTCATACGTTAAAAGTCGCACAGCGATCGATGGAGAGAGCTATGCTCGGTGTTTCTCTAAGGATAGAATCCGGAGTGAAGAAATTCGACGGAGAACTAAACGTATAGACATAAGTCAAAAGTCAGTAGACTGAAGTGACAATGGGCAAAATATAAATAAAAGTGACTTGTTAAAATCGAGTTACAGTAGTAATTCCATTCAGTGAACGGGGAATAGCCGCGATTTTTCTTCTTAATTACGCCACTGAAGACTATTTTTAATGGGGGCGGAGTTTAAGCCATTATCGCCTTTGCCATTCTGAGAAGAGTGTCTTTAATCTTTTGCGTTTAATTAAACTTTGATAAACATTTTAATGTTTCTTAGTACTGCAGAAAATAAAACACATGAGTTCATTTTATGATATAGTTTTTTAGATATAGGTAATAAAAACATTCTATACTACAAAACAAACTCGTTTTTTACGTTAGTGTGTGTTAATCAGTAAGCAGTTTGTGTGCGCTTAAGTGGTCACTGATATCCACAAAAGAGAGGTTATACCCCGTAGGTAGGTCTTATTATCAGTCTACACAAAAACGGTTATAAAACTAGTGTTACTGTTATTAATATCAAACCCAATGAGTTACGTTTCTGCTAATAATAATAAAACATAATTTATAAATAGCGTGTCCAGTGAAAACGTGCGCAAAAGCATCAGTGCAACTTCGATTTCAGTTTAATAAACAATTTGGTACATTGTTAATGAACGTTCGACGTTATAATTCGTAATAAAAAACTATTGCGTGAGAAACGCGAATCGCGACATATGAAAAAAGCGCCATCTAGTAATGACAAACGCAACGCGATCACGACTAATCATAAATGCCGGAAAGTAAATGCCGATCGTGAAAGTGAATGTGGAATCGTTAATACGTATTTACAGGACACAATTACATTACAACTCTTCAAGGAATGCGGAATGTAGGATTATTTGTCAGACTAACCGTTTAAAACACAACACAATCCTGAGTCAGCTATACATCAATACACCTAAGACTTCTACAGGTATATCTAATATAAAACTGGATGTATACTTTATCATGAGGTGATTTTAGATACATTTTGTAATAAAATAATCTTATTAGCTGAAGATATTTCTCGGTCCCAGACGAAGCACACGCATAACACCACCACACGCATAACAATGTGGCATTACTAGACTTCACTTATAATGTATAACTCTGCGTAAGTATACTTGTATAGCTAATAAGAACCGGCTATCGAATTGCCCAAAGGGAACCCCAATCTCGAGCAAAACATAATCGAAACAAAGTTTCTAAAGTTTCCCCTTTGAAACATGACGCTACCCTAAAATCCAGTTTTCCAATTTAAGTTGCCTTCAGAATATTCCCAATAAAAGGTGAAACTCGCCACCCTCGACTCCGAGGGTGGTTGACAGTGAGGTAAGGGAAAGAGGACTTAGATCGACATCGAAAAAGTTTGCTATCTAATTAAAATCACTAGCACATACTTCTTGACACGTATGTGAAATTATTTTATTAAACATAAAAACACCAACATTTTTTTAATTAAATGTTTCATAGTTTGCAATAATTATAACCTAATAAGGGCACCAATAGCCTCATGGATATGGTTAGAAATAGTCACCGAAATCTACTATATACTAAGTTAACTAGATGTCGTAACATAAAAAGGCGGAGAGCTATAAATGTCCACATGTCTATATTCCTGGTATCAAAAGACAACAAAAAAAATGTTTTTTTTAGAAATATGCATGTTTCATAGATTATAGATACAGATAACAGATATTAAAGATAAGTTTTTGTAAGTAAGATCAGACAATTTGTTGATTTGGAACAAAATATCATTGTCATGCCCGAAAACATTTGCCGACATATTTCCCAATTCTATTATTTTGTGAGTGAGGTAAATGGTAATGTTAGGTAAATTTATAAAACGTTAGAAACATTTATTTGGACATATTTATTCTACATATAGATGGTAACCTACATACATGTACCTTTTATCTTAATAAGTAATATTTTAATTTAATTTGCATCCGGTTTTGCTACACAATCAACTACAAAGGCAAACTATACCGGTATATAGTCAAAATACCTAAGGAATCATCTCTCTTAATACTTTTATTTTATTCTTAATTACTACGCATTAAGATGCATATCAATAACATGTGTCTAGCGCGGTGGCGGACGAGACCGCCCGCTCTGTCATCATTGAACGGTAGCGAAACCTAATTTAAAATACAAAAAACGGATATTAATTCCTACAAACTGTTTCGAAATCGAATATCAGATAGTATCTACTTTTTATACTAAACCGCGACCAAAGTAAAACGCTATACAATTAAAACTAACCCGTATTTCACACTCATTACACACTTATTCTATTGATTTTGAAGATTTGAATAAATAAATCTTGTATTTAAAAATACATTACGAGATAATTCATGGTAATCCTATTCAATGGTAAGAAAACACACAACTTCACCGGTTTTTAAACAATACACATAAGCCGCATGAACATGTTAAATAACCAGTGTTAAAAAACCGAGTGGAAACACTTCTCGTTGAGTGTGAGCGAGATTACGCCCGAGCCCACCCAACATCGATTACCCGCGCGTGTAGGGTGACGTCGAATTACACTTTTATGGGACAATTCCCTTATTGCATCCTTTTTTTTTCTTTACGGTGCCCTCTCTATGGCATCAGAATGAAACGCTTAGCCGTTTTCCTTCCGTACCTTTGTGTAACAGGGAAGGTTAGACACGGAAAAGAGGAGGCGGATATGGGAAAAGAATTTATCGATTGCTTCATACGAAACGCATTAATATAAATCTAATTCATATAGGTATTCGGTCAAGTCCACATCCACAACAATCGCTACCGCTTTACAACTACAGTTAAGTCTTAAGTAGGATGAAGCAAGATGAGAGTTCTTCTCTCATTTTTAAGAAGAGCTAGCTAGAAAATAACTTCATTCACATTTCATACTCTTTCATATTTTTTTAAACTTGAAACCAATAATAAACCTGAAGGATCCGTCTTACTGGATAAGATCTGTGCTGTTTACCTTATGTTAAGATTATTCGAACGCGCTAATCTCGGATACTACAAATCAAATTTTAAATATTATTTTTGCATTTGAAAGGCCAATTATTAAGTAAGGTAATAAGGCTATTTAACATCACTCTACAACCCTTAAAAGCTGAGGAAAAAGAAATAGAATGCGAAGCGAGATGGATGCTCGGTGAGTTAATTAATTGTTTGTTGCCTCATCTAGATCTACTATCTATATCTTCTAATACCGCAGGATAATGTGGCTAAAATATTGTCTATTCGGAAGTAGTTAACCTCTTTAGAAATAGGTAATAAATACTCATAAACGCATTAGTATTTTAATTTTATATTTTTGAATACTGTTTAACATTTAACCTGGGATAAGGTTATCTCTTTTAAACTCTGTATGACTATAATAAACATATACTTGTTATTCCCCAGACGGATTTTGCCAGACGGTTTTACCCCGAATTATAAGTTAGTGATAAAATGACGCAAATGGTGATAAAATATTTTCATATTAATATATTTTATTATCATTTACATAAATATTTAATATATAAACATACTGGATGTTTATATGAGCATTCACGCCTATAACCTAGAAGGGTAGAAAGAAGTATAAGAATTCAATTTCGCACAGTATTGGCATATATGCTCGTCGACCACGAATGCTTTTAACATCTTTTTGTGTGTAATTAAAGGCAAAAATTAAAAGGGTTTTATTCCAAAAAATAACTATATCAATGTTCCATAAACAATGTCATAATAAAACTCGTAAACTAACAAAAGTTTTTAATTATTTTTTTCAGTTTACCAAGTTATGTTTTTTACATGCATTACTTACTCTTACAAGAAACTTTAATCGACACGATACCGGTCACCATTCTAGTAATGTTCTTTTACACCTTAACGAGTTGTAACCCTGCACAGCAGCGAAGCCTTTCTCCCATTGTGTGTGGTCCGCGTTTTAAGAAAAGGAAAGTGATTAATCGACACTTTGTCCCGTCCCTCCGAAGCACTATGGAAAACGATGAAAGTAAAGATGCCTTCGTATATTTTTAGATAGTCCCAAAAGTTCAGATCCTTTGTAATGTATCTAGTTCAGTCTAACAATAAAATGTTTTTATTTCGAAATATAAAAAGCAAAAATCACTAAAATGTACTTAAAAATAACTTTACAAGTCATAAGCTATACCTATGTTTTATTACCTTACATGTCGACGTTTATACTAAGAAAGATACTTACAATTTGAATTATACAAAAACACCTTGTCAACAATTGGATGTAGCTTACCTGAAACAAAAAGAAAATTATGACCCAACAGATTCCTTTGTTATAAAATAACAGCTCTTTGTAATTAGATAACTGGTTTAAGTCGGCTGAATTTGGATCTCAAACAGTGGATTTAAAATCCGTAATCGACCCCCCCCCTCCTTCCCTTAGGTTAGGTTAGAACACTTGAATGTAAATTTAATACGATAAAGCATCACTCTAGAACTCAACCTTTGTTTATTAACAACTCTACTTTTGCATACATTAATGTTAAATATGTAAAAATCTTGTATAAATAGGTTAGAACTTTCCAAGGCGCAAATTACATAAATTATAGCTGGAAGCGGCTGAACCAATAAAAAAATAATGGCCCATAAACCCTGAGCTAAGGTGAGGAAACGAAGCGATAAAAGAACTGTCCCCGATTCAAATCAAATCAATTATTTTGGGGAAATCTATTTAACAGGAATAGACGAGGGCGTCAAAATAACTTAACAGCTGTTGATCAAGTTATGTCCTGAAAAGGACACATATTAGTAAATAATCAAACGAAATCGTTTGCATAAGTTTTTTCATTAATTTGTATATTTTTAACAAAAAAAAAACGTTTTTTTTATACTAAAAAATTAACTATAGATTGTTAATGCTTAGTGATATCTAGTGTGAAAACCATCATAATTATTAAATTACTTGATTGCCTATATGCCATATAAGCTGCAAACGTGGGCGCTGCTTTTTATGATGAGGCATACAAGCAAACGGTTCATCTCAGAGAATACTGCTATCCATAAAACCAGACGAATTGAACATTTGTCGAAAGTACGAAGGAAATTTAAAAGTTTGAACAGATTCTATGTAGTCATGATACGCCGGTCGAACTCACCCATTCTTGAAATTGTTTACAAACTGTCCCTACCGCGTGTAGGTGCTTTTCTTATGTAGGACAATTCAAAACATCAGTAAAGAAATAATTTACTATGAAGTCGTTAAATCATGAAGTAAAAATGGAAACAAGAAGTGATATACTTTGTTCTGTAACTTGTTACCAGAACCATTATATCTCGAATAAATTGACTAGGAGTTGTTAGGGAAGTTATTTTCTCGTCAGTAATTAGCCACAATAATAATTGTGTTACAAAGTTAACCGCCGACGATGATTGATAAACTTCGTGAACTTATATAGATAACTTATAAGATGGGGTAATTAAGCAGTTGCAATTATGCAGAATTGACAGTAACAATTTAATTTTGTATTTAATTTATGAATGGATAAAATTATTTAAATAGAACGTATAGTTGAAATTGTTTTTTGTTTCTCCAATTTTAACGAAGAATGAGATTAAAGAATTAGTGAGTGAATTGTCAAATATCACTTATTAAACTATAATAATGAGTAACCCACAATAACTATCACACTTTGCTAGAGATATCCTACACGACCGAGCCTAGTCTCGTGATCTATCGACGTGTCGATTTTGTTTATGATTTTTTTTATTCACACGGTGAGTTGTCACAGACTAAACGAACTTTATTACATCTTCAAAGACAATACAACAAATGACAGCGTATCCAATGTTTGACATCTGTACTGGTAGATGTCGCTACTTGTACTAAATATGTTATTTCGTTATAACTTGAACAAATTTTATAAAATTTACGATAAACCATGCATTTAACTTTGAGCTACACAAGAAATCAAAATATATTTGTGCACGTACAACTTTACGTTACTGTAGTATTAACAATGATACGACTGACAGAATTTTAATAAATCAAGGTTGTTGCTGGTAGAATAGCGTTTTAATTACTCGCTTGAATTAAAAACGTCTTTCATACAGCATCGTAGTAGCGATGAATGGTGAATTTATTTTCAGTAACGTTAAAAACAGTCTTTTTAATTTCGAGTTAGTTTCATGAACAGGTACCAATACTGACCGAATATTAAGGACATGTATATCTACTACATTAAAGATATGAAGTAGTTTGGGACTAGAAGTAACGAAGTTGCCTTAAGAACGTATTGAATGGTAATGAAGGTAAAGGTCTGATCAATGAAGCAAGAATTACAGCATGATAAGTTCCGGTCACGATCTTAGTTGTTGAAATCAAAATGATTTAATTATTGTAGATAGATAGATTTGATGTTAAATACAATGAAATTTTGCACGCAATCTTTCAGTGAATGTCAGTGTAGCTGATCTATGACTATAGTGGTGATTGTACACTAGTATAATTTTCAATGAAAAGTTATTTGCGTAAATCCCAAGTTTTATTCCCAATTCCGAATTTTACACTGTTTGTTATATTCCCGCAGGTATGCTTAATTCCACACAAATGGTAAACACGATGTCTACTTTTCATTAACGATAACAAACAGTTCCGCCATCGTAACGTAAACAAATTTTCTAGAGCACTGGTCCAATATTGTTACTTTTATTATGATATATGTGATAAAAGTAATGTTTAGGTTGTGGTTAAATCTATTATCTAATATTTAATTTGTTCGGCAAACTTGTCCTAAGCCACTTTAAGGAGGGTCAAACTGGGCTTGAATTTTTCGTAATGGGCAATGTCTTTTTTTGCAAGCGGGTCATGTGATATTAAGAAACAGCCATCCATAGGCATCAATTAATGGTATATAAGGTAATGTGAAGCGAAACTCCTCGTAATAAAGTATGAAGTGCGTGGGACCATAAATACTTCAATACTAGGATCGAATTATAATACCATAAAATAAAGGTTGTAATAGTATTTGTTTATTTTTACCAGTTTTATACCCAAAAAATATAATCGCCGTCCCTTTTTAAGAGTTTTGAATCGTAACTATAAGATATTTTAAAGGTCTAGGTTTTAATTATACGTGCTCCCTTCAATATGTACTTTTAAGCAAAGATGCTGCGCCAATTAAGGCTTTGAATCTCGCCAAGAAAGCATAATATTGGCATTGATATAAAGTCATCATAAAACAAATAGTGTACGTGATATAATTATTGCAATAAAAGTTTATTTAATAGATACATTCGGTGTTAAAATGATGATCGAAATTCAAATATCCTTCTGCAAAAGCAAAGAGCTATCAAAAAATGCATTCTGATGTAACTCGCTAAAATAATATTTGACAATAGCTCCAGTTATTTATAAGATATCCGTACAATCCGATTTTCTTCAATAAACTAACGGACCACCTCGACTTCGTACCGTAGCGCAAAAAAGGAGAATTGAGATAAAAATATCCTATCTTTTAAGTTGGACGAAATTACTGCACACAGAGAACAAATTTAATTATGATCGGTTAGTACTTTCGGAGTTTATCCCGGACAAACACGAAATTTTGATATGAGATAGGCTCAGGGATAATCTTTCTAACAGTGAAAGATTTTTCAAAATCGGTTAAGTAGATCCATTACCCCCTACATCACAAACTTTACCTCTTTATTATATTAGTATAGATGTTATCTGATGTTAGTGACCTGAAGTGGTAATGCGGTCGAAAAATACGGACTAATCAGCCTATTCAAAAAAATTGTCAATCTCTATAAATCGCTTTTCCAAAGGTTATCCAATCTATCACTATAAATAAATAGGGGGATAGGTTAAAACAATCGGCAGTAATTAAGGTGTAACGGGTACGGGTTGACACTAAATTTCCATTATAGCGACGTTGCGGGAGCGACGTTGACAAATTGCCGAGCTATATCATTGCAGCAACGAAATATCTATTGCACTGCACACCCTTTCTGATTCTTCTGATTTTATCAGATGATGACTATATTACTCGCAGCTAGGAAAATGCTTTTTGACCTCTATATTAATAGGGACACCACAAAAATAGTTTCATAACTTATGTCATATTGTTATTCGCTTCTATCCGTTAATATGATTTTCTATTCATGTAAGTTGTTTTGTAGCTTCTCGTAATGCTAGATAATCTTCATTTCTACATCATTTAGTAAGATTTTGAACTGCCTCCTGAATGTTATTAGTGTTCGCATTATTCAAATAGAGATGTTGCAGTTAAGTAAGGATTTTTTTGGCTATTTAAAGGATATTTTTAGTTATAAATAAAACTTAAAAATTGTGTAACGATATTAGCCACTATGTTTGAATGTGACTTAACTACTAAAATAATTTATTTAATACGATAGTAATAAAAGTTATAATATGCGCTCATGTCTGTAACCCATAGGGGTACGCAGATATCATAGATTTCCATTTAGCGCGATCTTGGCACACCTTTCTCACTTCTTCTACATCCATACATCTTCGCATATCATATCATATGCTCTTCGGTTACGGGTACTCCTTATAGCGTCCTTTTATACTAAGTGAGTAATCTGGTCGAATCAAGTTCTCCTAGTCCGTTCCCTGCCAACAGCGCCTTTTCTTCTTCTAATTCTCTCTTCATTCATTCTTTCAACATGCCCGAACCACCGAAGCATCCCTTTCTCAATTCTAGTCATAACGTCTACTTTTGTCACAATTTTCGGTACTAAAAACTGCCACTTTAAAGTAATAAAATTGTGAAATAAATTCTCAACAAAATATTTATACTGAAAAATAGACTAAAAATATTTAAACATATCACTCTTTAAAGAAAATTACATTAAAGACTCCAAAATAGTATAACAGTAATTAACCTAGTTTGCGAGATGGTGAGTTCCGCGGAGTTAATGCGTCGTTGTAATCAATTTAAATCTGTGCACAACCGGCCCAACAAACAAGCCGCAGCGGATTGCGCTCGTCACGGTTGTAATTATGCGATATTTAATATGGCACGGGCTTGAGGGATGGCAGCGGCTAAGTTGGGAGTATGTCAAAATAAAAGTGACGTGCCAAGCTTTTTCATCTGAGGGAATGGATAGGAAAAGGAAATATCCTTTTTTTCTGTTTATTCCTCTATCAAGGTAGGCAACGTATCCGCAACTTATTAGATTGTTGCAGATGCCTATGGCTAGCGGTCGCTTAACATTAGGTGAATCGCTTCCTCGTTTGCTAACTTCTTATATATAAAAAAACAAAATCCCAGACAGCTCACCCCTATCAACTATTTCGGAACTGAATATTGTGGAATAATTTGTTTGACCGCAATAATAGAAACGCCACAATACTGGTCTAATCTTCTACCCATAAATGGATAATGTTGATAATGAGTTCATTTAAAATCATCTTATGCTCCACACTGCATCCATTTCCTCTTAAAGTTACGTAACTTAGGTAACCAATGAATATTAGTTATCCCCGCGCCTCGCTAACGAGTTGGCGCGACCTGATTACCAAATATTTGGTTTAACGTTCTCATCCTCAGCTTCGTAATTACTTGGAGTTAGATTATACAAGCGCCTGAATAAGCTAGTTGCTACATTTGCGCTGTGCTACCTACACTTGGATATAAACTTGATTAAGGATAAAATAAACTTATCTGGTTCAAAGCCTGGTTCTTCCTTATTAATTAAAATTTAGAACATATGTGGTTTATTATGTGAAGTTTAAGTCTAGTTTATACATGTTACCGATCGGTTGTGGATCTTGTCAGTTTATTAACAGGACGTATTATAAAATGCCAGTAAATTGTAAACTGAACGAACGATCATAGACAATTTAATGTGTCATATTAAACGTAGTAAACCTATGTTTTATTTGAGAAACAAATCTTTAATTTATCATATCCAAATTAACTAACCTAATCCATCATACATTCTAACTTAGAGTTTAACATAACAACGGAAGAAAAATGGTTCCAACAATTTATGAATTGTCGAAGTCAAATTGTGTGATTTGTTCAGTTTACAATTTGCTGGCAGTTTATAAAATACCTAGCCCAATAATAAACTGACGTTAAAAGCGGTTAATAACATGTATTAAAAATCTCATCTATTTTAAATGTGAACAAATTACATCTCCATTAAAAAATGGGAAGGTCAAATGTCAAGGACACAGAAATGTACATAGCATTGTGTGTGTTTAGTTGTTAATTGATTTGTTCCCATCTAGATTGATTCGACCAAGTCAAATATATATTGGTCAGGAGCGAATGAAAGATGATTTTTATATAGATATATATTGTTAAAACTCATTTGTTCTAATTTTTAAATATTCAATGCCTCAAAAGGTTTGCGTTTGGAGATCGATAAGCAAGGTGTTTGCTCTGTTTGACTGATCAAAATGATATCAAATTATTTTCTCCTAAAAGAAGTCCATATTTGGCCAAGAACCATATGAAGTTAAGCTTGGAAACTGCGTCTTCGCGATTTTACAGAATCTTGATATAATTGTTGAATTAAATAGGAGATTATTCAAGGATGAAATACAAACGATAGAAATTGGTAAAACATGCAAGTCTCGCGCTGAAACGAAGTCGACGAAGGGGTTCATAATCAGTTTATCGCTTAGCAATCTCGATGGTCGAATCGATCGGAAACAGCCGCCTAAAATATTAATGAGGGTGAGCCGGTCCGGGCCCAATTGATTTTACGACGCGACACCCTGTGAAATTCAATGTTTAGAACACGCTGTACCTAAACGAAAACTGCATCGATTTTTTTGTAAGCATCAGTGCCTATTTGAGCCCCAAACTTTAAGTGGTGAGAGAAATTCAATATATCGCTGTTAAATTAGGGTCGTAGTTTAAAACTATTGACCTCACGTGATGCGTATACGTCACCTAGCGATATTGTGAACTTCTTCAGTTATTTATAATCGGACTAGGCACATTATAAACTACCACCAAATTGTGAACTAAACGAATCAGTCAATTTGACGTTTCCTGTCAAAAGCAACATTCCTATATTTCTTTGATAAACATTTTCATTTCAACATCAGTTTACAATTTGACGATTTGGCTTCGATAGTTTATAAACTGTCGAGAAACACAATCCTGCTGATTATGTCACTACGAATGTTGGGTTCTGTAAACTCACATCGTACCTTTAACTTCATTCTATGCAGCATATAAAATAGGCTTCCATACCCATATCACTACTACAATTTTCGCAGTTTTTCTAAAAAAATAAGGTCATGGTCAAACATACGTACAAGAGCTCTTAAGAAGAAGATTAATATGAGCAAGTAAAACGCATGAGTCACCTAAAACTTGCTTCCTTGATGTCACTTATTTCGTAGAAATCTGCGTCAAAAGAAACAGCAAAATGTTAATTGTAATTTTTTGTTTTATCTCTGCTAAGATCGGATGTCGCATAACTATAAATTATGTTCCAGAGACTCTAAGTCTTTCTCATATCTGCCTCACTGTCTTGTCCATTGTATATTTTAATAAATATAATCTTCTACATATAAAAGAAGAATGGCTGATGATATAAACACACTGCCCAGACTACTAGGCCTAGGGATTAGAAATCATAGAGATATCTGTTATTACGTAGGCGAGCACTAAGACAGGATTTTCTTAATTCATCCCCTAAAAGTGGATGTAAGAATGGGAGGCAAGTTTGTATGGAAACATAATTTTAATACAATGTAAGTGGACCTTAGATCTACATGATGATATTAAATAAATTAAATAGCACGGCGAGTGAAACCTCGAGGCTCAGCTTGTATATGTACAAATACTTTACAAGTATTTTATATACGCCTAGTATACACGCCTGTTACATCTGGCACTCGTTTATCTGAGAGAAGTCATTAACAAATGGAACGTAAGTACATGTCATATCTTATCACTCAACTATTAAGAGACCGCGTCGAACTTCAGTTGTATTTGACCGTTAATATGTTTTATGTTTAACTCATTGTTATTATCAACATACGGTTATATCCCAGATTTTTGATAACAGGAGGAAAAGGTTACGATATTAAATAACATTTGTCCCCATTAACATCAGCAAGAGTTATAAATGCATTAAAACATTTTTGGTAGGAAAGAATAAGAGAATAGATAAGGAAGAGAAGGATGAGAACGTAACGAAGATAAAAAGAAGGATTGAGAAGGGGATGAGGCCTGCAATCTGCAGCGCTTCACAAGCTTCAGATTCTGGAAATAATTTTTAACCTAAATTAATATTAATCCCATTCAAAAATTACTTCCTATTCAAAGAAGCATCTAACACATTATATTAAAACCAAAAATACCGCAAAGGTGTTACGACACTAATCCAACCAGCTCACGGCCGGAAAACGCCCACTGCCTCCCACTGCTCGCACCATTATCACGCATTACGAAATTACGTCTTGTTTAAGATATTCTACTTCAAGTTTATAACATTCAAATCGTTTAAGAACTTTCAAAAGTAACTTGAGTGGAAAACTTGAAATGGTCTGATTCACGTCTTCTTTCCACCTTCGCAACCTTTTCTAATGAGAAAGGGATGGGAAAGAAACGGATTTGAAGAAGGGGATGGATAGAAATAAATATTTTTTTTTGTTTATTCCCTCCTCTGAACAATAAAGGTAGGCAACGCATCAGCAACTCATTCGCTTGTTTAGATGCCTATGGGTAGCCTTCTCTATTAAAAAAAACTTATAAAGTTTACTGTTCATAAGGAATACAAGAGAAATATGGCACCGAACTATAAAGGGCCTGTATCCAAGACTATGCAATTGAGAACCAACATATTTTAGATAAAAATAATTTATTTTACTATAAAAAGATACGAATAGACAATTCGGAGAATATAACAATGGGCATTTAATTTCCTATAACTCCAATAAGTGTACGATACCCCCCTCCCCGCGCGGACAGGGGAAAAGATTACGAAATCAGTTCATCGGCGAGCAATCTCCGACGCTCGGACGGATCGGAAGCGGTAGTCTGCAATATTAATCAGGATTACCTGTGCCCGAGCCCATTGATTTTATGCCGAGACAACCTGTGAATAATTCCCTGTCGATGTGACGATAAAAATGTATTAATGATGTGAAAAAATGACGCCAAATCCAATACGGATTTTTCTCTGCTTTAAAATGTGAAATTTAAGTTTATATAATATTAAAATGCATCAAGAACTCTTCATTTAAATGATACGCTTTATTTGTTTAATTTCGCCAACAATAGAAACAAATTGATTAGGATATTGTATTTCCAATTAGTTTCATTATTCAATAGACAAAGATTACAGGTATCCATTTCCAAATTTACACCCCTTTTGCTATAAGCTCTTTTGTCCTTTTTTAACAATCGTAGTTCCCCTTCTTACCCTTCTATAATAAGGATGGGATAGGAGAGAAAAGAGGATTTGACGAGGGAGGGGATGGATAGAAAAAGGAAATCCTTTATACTACTTATCGCTTCCTCTCTCCATTAAAGGTAGGCAACGCAATTACAGCTCGTTAGGTTGTTGCGAAGGGTATCGTATCGTTATCAATAAAAACGGCAAATATCATGTCTGTTATATGGGAGTCCCTTAAATATTTAATTTATTCTGTTTCATTAGTATTTGTTGTTATAGCGGCAACAGAAATACATTATCTGTTAAAATTTCAGCAGCCCAACTACCACGGTTTATGAGATACAGCCTGGTGACAGACGGACAGACAGACAGGCGGACGGACAGCAGAGTCTTAATAATAGTCCCGTCAAAAAGGCGGCTGTTTATGACCTCAGACATTTTGGTCACCATAAATATTAAGTGGAGGCTTTTTGTAAACTGATAACAAACAAAAATATTTATTTACATTTAATATTTCATCAACAAATTTCATTGTAATTGAGAATTCTGTTGGTCTATAGTAATAGTATCTTTTGTATTGCTGTTGATTGTTTAAGTTAAACCAATCAAATCTGTTCTAAATGAACAGATTTGATTGGTTTAACTTAAACTTACATTTAAGACGATTTCTATTGGTTTCAAACCTTTTTTGGCTTTCTCGTGCTTTC
>JWHW01057405.1:147273-158329 GCA_000931545.1 Papilio glaucus
TTATTCCTATTCCATCGCTACCCATATCAACGTTTGCAAGTATCAGATGAGTTACGGACGCGTTGCCAGTCCTTTTGTATGGAAGTGGGGGCAGAAGATAAAGAGAAAGTCATGGGACGGGGATGGCGCTTGCGGCTTCTCCCTTACGCCCGATATAAAAGTGTATTCAACTAGAAATCCGCCCCGGTTTCGCTCGAGTAAGTAGATAGTCAAAGTTCACGGAAAAAATATATATATAGCGCAAGTTACTCGCTGATAGAAGAGTTTGATATAGATGAAATAACTTTTAATATCAGTCCAGTAGTTTTTGAGTTAATCCGGTACAAAAGAACCATCAAATTTTTCTCTTTATAACATTAGTATAGTTCGTTTCACGTCAAGATTTTAACATAAGAAGTAAGGTACCTAAGGTAAATTCCAAAATACTTTCGAAAAACAACTTTTTCTCAAAATATCATCCACATTATACACTTTCACTTTGCTTTATCTCACTATTTAAAATTGTAATATATGAAAGTATACAAAGTGTAATTAACGTATGGTAAGTGACGTTTGTTTGTTTACAATAATTCTATCTTGATGCGGAACAAACAACATATTTAATATCAATTGTCGTCTTTTCCACCAATTCTATTTAATCGAGCGGCTGCCATTTCAATTATTATCGTAAGAACAAAATTAATTTTATTGTGTGATCCATAGTATGCAAAATGATTGCACGACTAACACAATTTTATTAAAAATCGACTAAATTTTATTGAAAGCCGGTTTATTTTAGTTCAGTATAATTCCGGGAAATTTTTATGAACCATGATTATGTCGTGCGTGTTGTTTTAGTTGCATGCTAAACATTTGGCAATTCTGATTGGCATTTTGCCATGACCTATAGAATTGCAAAGCATTCGCATAGTTTCTGTTAAACTGGTTTTCTTAAAGCTAAAATAATATTCAAGCTCCAATTAAACAATTGTTGTGGGTGACAATAGCGTAAGTCGTCTTAGTAGGTTTGTACCTAATAGGAATATAAAAAAATTAAGCTATTTTAAAACACTTTTATTACCTTGGTGAGTGTTTATGTTTGCATGTTAAGGAATCAAACGAACTCCTTCAAAAAGTTGGATTAATTTGAAACATTGCACACTTTTTTTAACTAATAATTTTTACTGATTTGTACCCACTAAAGTGACTGACAGGAAACTTATTTAATGGAAAGTAATATTATGCTTAGCTATAAAAATACGAAATCATCCTAAATCCTATTCCATTCATGGAACAGAAAATCCAGAGTAGCATCGTTTCTGTTCCCCTGGTATCAGTTTACCTAGTTTTATTTTTAATTATAAAAAATAATACAGTTTAAGAAAAAAATAATATTTATAAAGTTACTATAGACAAACGTTCCAAAAATGAGAGAGGTCTAATTTATAATTAACTCAATATTATTTTCATAGTATCAATAAAGGTATTCCAACAGATAAAAGCGTAAATAATTACAATTCATTTTTAACAAAGAGATCTAGTTAAATTAAAATATTTCATTTTTATGAAATTAATTTTACATCTAATAAAATTTTTGACGAATCTTTTATAACATTACTTATTTCGCTTTCTAAAATTTCACCCGAGTGACCATTATCCGAGCAACTTAAAAAGGACTTCAATTCCATTAGCATTATACTCGGCAGCCTTTCAATTTCATTATTTGGATTAAGTAAATTTTATGAAGGCCATGAAAAAGGCATTACGAAGGATGAAAATTTAATTTCCACGATAGTACGGTAATAAAATTAATTAAGTCAGATACCAAGCATAGGGCATAATAAATATTAATATGGAATACTCAAATTCAAACTTTAAATAAATTCATTCAACCTAAATAGTATTATGACATGACATTAAAATAACAAATGTAAAATGAAATAAAATAATAATAATATTGATATGCGCTCACGCCCGTAACTCAGTGGGGTAAGCAGAGATCATGGATTTCCATTTGGCACGATCCTGGCACACCTCTCTCGCTTCTTCTACATCCAATACTAAGACTATAAAAATACATACTTCTTTTCCATGATATAAATCTAGACTCACGACATATTCCAGAGCATTCAGTAACGCTGAAGCTCAAAAAAACTACAGCAGCTTAAAAGCAGCCAATGAAACTAATTCTTTAATCTACACTTTAAGAAATCATTTTACTTCAACCGGCAAGGTGTCAAAGCGTTCCGACGGCTTTAAGTCGAGGAAACCGCTGATCTGGAATAAATTGCGATGATCATAGACGCAGCCAAAACCAGTTTCCTGGAAGATCAGTTGCTATTTCAAATTCTGCTACTAATCGGGAGAACAGGTAATGAAGCAAATAGTTCTCGTACCTGTTTGTTGCATACATCTTGTATACTTTTGTTTTTGCACAAGTATTTTGAAGTATTTAACTGGTACATGAATTATCCACGCATATTTAAAAATATATCGAAAATAATTCGAATTAATCGTATACCTAAATCTTAAAATAATATAAGCTTTAAAATATATAATAAGAGTTGGAATCATCATTAAAACGGCGGCGGAATTGCCTACTATTACCTACTTTGAATCAAACCTAGCCACCTAGAGATAAAGAGACTCCAGATAGTTGAAATTATTTTCATTTTCTTCAAAGTGTGGCATTTTTGTTACAAGAATTTAAATTGATAAGAAGTTATAGAGAAATAAAATTTAGATGTGGACCTTCGAAAAACTCATCGTATTCCCATTGACGTGCGATGAGTTGACTCAGCAATATTATCTATATTTACATATTTGCTTTGCGTATACATTTCAGTCATAGTTAACATTATGCTGCGATTGATTCACGATTGTTGGTTGATTTGCCCGTATCCTTTGTTCAGGGACGTATGAATAATAAAACGTTTACATTATTGACATCGACAAACAGATACATGACCAACAGATGCTGACCCACGTGCTATTCGTAACCTAGAATTATTATGACACAAGGAGTATGCTGAATATAAATAAAGAGATTATATATGTTAAAATAAGATTAAACTTAAATCTACGAATAAATTTGATTTGTAATACACCTATTGAATTCTTACTTCATATTATAATAAAAACAAAAGTTTAACGAGGTGCAAGAGGCCTGGCCTTGACCATATTTTGAGTGACAGTTTTCTTGGCTAACGTCAATGAATGTCCAACCAGGTACATTGATGATCGGGTGAAACAAATTTCATGCGTTGTATCGGTCGGAATAATACCAAAAAAGGACATTATTTATGGATATATTATTTGTATCGAGTGTTGTGGCGCCGCGCGGCACGTAGTGGATGTCGTACATTGCTCGCCTCAGTACATTGCGGCTCCGATAAGTGTAAAATAGTAATTACGCCCGGTTTCTAAAATATTTGTCAATTTCTTATTCAACTAACATTTCAGTTCCTAAAAGCAAAAAAAAGTTGATGATCATACTTCTAGCAACTCTATAACATGACATTTGACATTCTAGCTAGCTAATTGTACAGTTAATCAGCCTTTCAGAAACCGTGCGCTAGTGTACTACGCGGTGGTTAGTTCATGTCCGCATCAATTGTCTGATGTCTAATACGTTTGGACATAAGAGTCCTTGCAAATAAAACGCACGTCGACGCTGCGACGCAAGACGGATGCGACTAGTTAAGGAAGCGGGGGCCCGCAGCTGGTTCATTAAAACTCTAACAAAATAATGTACTACAAATCTCATAAGATTCACAGATAAAAAACACAGGCAGTCATAATGACTGACGACGGATTTTAAAACTCAAACTGGTGGGAAGGGGCGACAATAGTTCAAAAATAAATAAATAATAAACACAATCATAAACTCTTGTTTCTTAACAATAAAATTCAAAATTGAATACAAAAAAATAAATGAAATATAGTTTGTTGAAACTGTGGTAAAATAAAATTAGCACGTTGTGCACGCGAACCTATAAGATTTCCACTAACAAAGAAGTTTTCACTTCTAAAATCTGATCAACGTTTATAAATCTTATGAATTATCGTACAAAAAGGACGCTGTCTAGGATTGGAACTGATATTTGATGCAGACTGTAACAAAATATAATTATTTTTAGTCATTTATTGTAAATTTTCTTTACGTTCCTTATAAACAGATATTAAAGGTTAATTGTTTTGACAAGAATAAAATAAGTAAATAGACTTAAGCTCATATTAATCTTATAAATGCACAGAACATGTTAGTTATAATCTGTTCCAAATGTAATACATAGTAATAATCTATCATGGTAAGATTTCAAAGACACGAGCATATTGATTGTAAATGCTTATTTCAAAGTGAAACAGCTGTGCATTCCTATACTATACGGATACAGACCAGTAGGCGCGCGGCGGTACACATAAATGGATTGAAGCAATTTGCATTGACACAACAATTGGACAGGCTGGTATCTATATATGTCCTATGCACTGCGCCTTGTTGACTGTCCACAGTGCGTATATCCTTTGTATTACTCGTGTGTACGACGTGGTACCCTCTATAAGGATCGTGTTTATTGTAAAACACGATTTATTCACGATTCAACATCGTTACTGCCCTGTGGCCTAATTGGTGGGCAGCCGGCATATTGTATGAATGATGTTAAGAATTGTTAATATTACTCGGCTTCTTTCTAAGTCACCTTAGGTCAGTAAAATAATCAAATTATTAAAGAGAAACTGCAAAGCATATTGGTACCAGACACTTTTTTCTTGAGGAACTATCTACTTGTTTCCCCACTACAGGGACACGGGCCTCCTCTACAGCCGTATTCCACCAGTGCGGGTTTGTAGATGTCACTTGTGTTCGAATTTGGTGGTTCTAAAACATATCGGATTCCACACGATGTTTTCCTTCACCGTTTTTGGAGCAGTGGTGATGAAATAACTTACGCAAAGTAAAAGACCTGCCTGAGTTCGAACCCGCAACCTACAGTACTTAAGTCGGGGCCTTTAGCACTGGGACACCACTGATCGATGGTCGAAACGATGATTTTAGATAATAAACCATTTTTGATAAAGTTATAATCATTTATTTAAACAATCCGGCCATGTCAAACATCGTTAGGCTTCTTGTTACAAAGGTAAATAAGATATCGCATATACAACTTAATCGAGTGACACCAAGAGATCCTAATGCGGTACTTTGTAATGAGTCATGTACCACATACCGCAAGTTGCATGTCGCATTTAAACGGTGATATTTGCACAGACTATACAACACTACTTCTAGCCATTCAACGCCTTAATGTACATAAAAGAAACAAAAGAACGAGATGTTGTATCGTTATTTGCAGCCAGTATTTTTATTATAGCAATTAGTTGCATTATCAGTTATTCATTGTTATGATTCCTAGATTAAAAATGGTACACCAGTTATTTTACCGTTATAACGTTATAAAAAATTATCGCAGTTTACGTGAGCTTTTAATACTGACCTAATTCTAGACGATATTAAATTTCATAACAGCGGATTTTTTAAATCGGAATAATTAATATTCGCCTAGTTTTATTATGGTGCTGTTATTAATATAAAATTAAATAAGACATTTAACTAATGAGTCTTATTGTGTTCATTAAATGTTCTAACATTGTATGATTTGCTTTGGAAATACGACATTGTGGTAGATCCTACTATTATTTTCCTTTTTATAGCTATTAAGTTTTTTTTGTATCAAGCTAGGAAACAAGCTCCTTATCTAAACGTATTATAAAAGCATTCGCCTAACATTACCTGCTTGAAGCAAAAAATTAAATCCATGGTCTCTCCCCATCCCTCTGGGTTACGTGAGCGCAAAAACAGTATTTGTCAATAATAAAAGAAAATGTTGGAGACCTCAAGAGGAGTCTTAAAAGTTACGTTGATGGGCATAAGGACAACTATATAAATTGAGTGCAATATATCTACATATATATGAAACATAATTAGAAACAACTGAATCAAGATAACTTTGTAATGAAACGTCAGTCACTTCGGAGGCGTGGGTTCGAATCCAACCGCTGTCATATATAATGACGTCATATTGAACAACACTGATATTTCATATTACCTACATTATTAAATTATATACACTAAATTAAAGTTTACATAATATTTATACATCTGTACTTGTAAATAAGAGATGCAACGTAAACAGTTAACGAATTAAGAGCTATACGAAACTCGGTTGATCTTTTTATTGTTCTCGTAGGGCCGTTGCACAGATGTTGGAAAACGACTGCGAAACTCTCAGTAAACTGAATGGATTGCCTGTCCTGAGCCGACCAGCTGTAAAGCAGATGTCACTGGGACCGTTTTATTATGATTTATTGTTAACACTAAGTCCTTTTTAATTCTCATTCGGTTCAGAGAAAAGAATTCCTTTGGTCCGTCTTGCATTGTGTTCTGTCTTTGCAATTGTTATATTAAAATTAATTATAATAAAGCAATCGTTTAATTTTTATATGAGGCTAATTTTTGATTATTTTTAAATGACGTCTAATTCATTCAAAATGTCGTGTTGTGCCAAGGTTAGTATTACTAGCTTAATTTTATAAATGGGAATGCGTTTTACGCTTCAACTCCTTCACGACTCAACCTTTCGTCATGAAATTGAACACACATGTTATTTTATGTACTCCTGGTAGAGAAAATAGCGTAAGGTACCTTTTATTCCGGAAAAACTTCCTAAAGGGATAGGAAAATATAGGTTGCCATGGTAATAATGTATGAACGACAATAACATATTTTTAAAATGTGACAAGTCATGACATACATTACCATCCAATCAATGACAACTTTTTAAATTGACCTATTATTCCAAGGTATTATAGGCAAAATCAAATTACAAAAATTTCCAGCGATGAAGATAAGGAATGCGTGCGAAGCCGCGGGCTACAGCTAGTAATAAATATTAACAGATCGAACCTCTGTTGTAAGTTGTAACGTCCACACAATAAAGCTCAAATGTTAGGATAAACCAATGCCAAGAAGTTTAATTAAACAATATTGTATTTACACTGTAGACCGAGACTGGTAATCGATTTAATTAAATTACTGCCATTCAATTTCATTTAATTAAACCGTATGCTAACCTCGACTCAGCAAATATTATGTTTGCTACGTGTACAGTGTCCTTCAAAGTATTCATTCTAGCTCTAAATCAAGTCAAAATTTTGTATACGGTTGGTATCCGGTATGTTAAGAGTTTATTTTAGTCCTTTTATTGTATTTCTTTGTCATTTAGATATGTATCGATCACGATTTCACTATCTACATAAATTGTATAACGTATAAACGGAGTTAGAGACAAATTCAATGCCTTATCTTCTTCGTTCCTTTCATTTTTTTAAACTTAAAGCGAACATTAGTGAGAGGCCAATGAAAACGGTTACTTAGTCACTCCAGCGAATTAAGAATTCGATTTTTCTTCAACTTTCTCATTCGCTTAACTTCTAAAAATACATTAAAGTTAAGTTACCTTGGCTTCGACTCTTGACATTAACAAAAGACGCGAAAACAAGATGCGAAGTGCAGAAATATAGCTTTTGTCCTAGTTCAATGTAAAATCTAAATTATAAGCAGAATTTGCTTATAATCTTACCTCTTCCAATACATACCAAAATACTTTGTATAACTATACCCTTAATTATACATGCTGAGTGGTATTAGAAAGCCAATGGTTTTATGCATTTCAGGACTCTGACAACGCATAATTAACATTTGCAATTAGCAAACGCAATACCGAGTATTTATTACGATACTGAAATTTGTCATCGAAATTAATTTGCACCTGCCATGTTATATGCTTTGTGGGATTTAATTAACATATTTAACATCAATAGTTCAAATATCATCTAATGTATCTAATAATGTTAATCAACAAACAGAAGTATCTGGGATAATGTATTACGTATTTATTCAAATTAAAATACATTTTGTTTTGATCCAAACGTTAGAAACACAAACATTTAAATATTTGCAAAGTAGATTGGATGAGATAAAGTTTGCAAGTAACACAGACGCTAAAACTAACTCCTAATAACTCCCACAAAATTAAAAACTTACGTTGTACAGAAAAAGGTTTTGGACACAGGTCACAGGCGACAGTGGAACAGCGCACCAGCGGCTGAGATTGGTGTATTAACCGAGCAGATTCACTCGGAATGTTACGCAAACAGACACGTTTGCATGATTATTGACAATAATGACCCATCATCTAATTAAAAAGTTCTATCTCAATCGACTGTTATTGATAACATAAAGAATGCTTTAATTATAACTCAATGTTAAATAACAATAACCAAAAATACATAAATTTGTAACCCAAAACTACACAAATAGACTTCCGGGTGGCAGGAAAGATACTATTGCAAAAATCTTCTCGCGACGCAAAAACTTTACCCCGTTCTCATATATCTTTTACTCGCATATTATCATAAAAGTTTTAACATATATGTAGAGTAACTTAGCTCATAAAAGGAACCTTTACTATTTTATATGTGTATGCCCATAAAAAAGCAAATTATTACCCGGGATTGTAGGCCAGTATGACTATATATACATATAGTATACATATGTACATTACACATATATGCAAATACCTTTGTCTTGTCTACCTACAAGCAGAATTTCGAATTTTGAGTCATAAACACAACACATTGTCTTTTTTATCTTTTTCCGATTATAATATTTCAATAATTTTATGTGATTATTCTTTAAAAAAGGGGTTATAAACAAAAAAAATGTACTAAAAAGGTAAAAACTTAGATTAGAATTTATTGAGAGCAAAATGTTATACCAGTCCAGTTTAATTTCGCTTATTATCCGTGCCTTACCATCGTGAAGTAAAAAAACTATACCAGCTAGGATAGTTGCAATCTGCAAAATAATATTGTATGCCACTATTTTAAGCAACTATGACTATATTAAAAACACCTTATTCACACACGGCAACCTGATCCCAAACTAAGCAGAGCTTGTACTATGGAAACTAGATCTGATATACATATACTACTATTCTTTCGTCAATACATACATAAATAGATAATTTCACCCAGACTCAGTATAAACAGACATGTTCATGCACAAAAATGTCTGTACCGGGTGGAAATCGAACCCACTACCTGTGGCGTGAAAAGCAAGTATCTTACTAACCACGTCAAGCGGCCCGCCATAGTAAAATTATTTCTTACTAAATAAGAAAAAAGATAAGATTCAACAAAAGGTAATCGAATCACAAGTTTTAATACTGCCTTAAAGCATCGTTTAATTTTATTAAAGACTTTATGCTGGGCTATGAACAGCTAAAGAATCAGTACTGAGTGTACTGTTGTATATAATCTATGCATCAACATCACCCTGGCCTTTACCGACATTATGAGGGGTCTGCAGGGTATGATTGTAGTCTATACTGTATAGGTTTAGGCTACAGTTTTTACAGCCGGCCGCCTGCCTGACGCCAACCCTCCTCGGGAATTACAATCTATACATGTACCAATTTACCCATCCGGCAATTGATACAAAATTAAAATACAGCTAATAAGATAACACAACATTGTAAGGCGGAATAAAATTTGCCGGGTTAGCTAATTTATTAGTAGAATTGTAGTAGTGAAGATAGTGCAGTATCGACGGTTTACGAGTCAGAGATTGAAAAACCGGTGAAAGAAAACTTCATCAAATTTTAACAGAGCTCTCAAGCCAATAGTAACCAGCAATTACGTACGTTATTAATACATTCGACTTAATAAAACCGCAGTCTACTTAGTTCGCTTTTATATGGGTTCGTGAGTTGAACCGTGCGTGAGCGCAGGCGTGCATGCTTGTCTACGTCCGAGCGTGTCTATTGTTTTCATTTTTTCCAATACCCGGTTATTACGTGAATGATTTGACCGAGGAAGTGCCGCCTTTTACTATCAACTGGTATTCTAATTTATTGTACGTAGTTGTTGTTAGTTTACAATGTAGTATTTGTCTGTCGTGTCGTCCTCGAGATCTAATTCACTTCCCAGCCCCTTACATTTTCTCTCTCGTATTGTTTGTAACATAACGTAGGCACAATCTTACGGTAGTCGCGGATGATTATTGGTAGATATACTAAAAAGGTGCTGCCAACTGCTTATAGCCACTGTCACTGTCGTCAGGATGTCAATCTTCTACAATTTTTACCGAAAGGTGTAGCCGTGTGCTTAAGTTGTAGAGTATAAACTAAATCTTAATTAAAATTCAAGACTTTTTCCAAAAGTAAATTTCAATTCTTTAAAAAAAAAAGACTTGCAATATAATAAGAACGTCAGAATGTACGTGAGTTCGCTTTTCAAATTAAAATATTCATCTAAAAACATTTTTTTGACAAATATCAGAAAATGACAAAAGGCAGGATATGTACATTTTAGTTGCAAATGTTTTAGACCAAAAACAAACAACAAAATGTACACATATTCATGCTCGATATAAAAGTTGTCGAATGGTACACGTTTAGCTTTATTCCTAGTATGGCAAAAATGTACACGTGTTTTTTTTTCTCAGAAAACACCAAATATCAAAAAAATTATAAAACAGGACACTATTTATGTATTCCCTCCCATTTTTACTGAGCGCTTTATAATGCATATGTGTACATATACATATTTATCTACTTATAATGAAAATACCTTTAAAAAGAAAGAGGTGTCTTACGGCCACCCGTTTGGAACGGAGTTCCTTTTGCCATATATTTTTTGCGTTCATATTAAGTTAGTTAAGTTAAGTAAGGGTATTAAGAAAGGGTATTTCAACGTTAAAATTATACATATTAATCGATTGTTAAAAGTTTTAGTTGCCTTGGTGATCGGAAAGTGTCACAAAAATCACTCGAAAAAGATGTCGATTTTTGTTGGCATTTTTCATTGCTACACTTTTTTCGGTCTACACCGCAAACAAAACAATAACGTGCGATAAATAAATCTGTTCTAAAAGATACCAAAAATTTACAGTAATCTACTTAGTAATCTCATAGTATATTTCGACGGGTCCCTAGAACAAAATCGTATTTGA
>JWHW01057405.1:161114-174766 GCA_000931545.1 Papilio glaucus
GCACGAAGGGTTCCGGTCCATTAATCATGTCTGTTGTATAGGAGCCCCCTTAAATATTTATATTGTTCTGTTTAGTAATACGTCATCTGTAAAAATTTCAACTGTCTAACTTTCACGGTTCATGAGATACGGCCTCGTGACATACTTTGTTTTCATTTTTCTATGGGTTATCGTGGCTTCTGGTGTTGATATAACAAGTGAAGCCGCTTTTACTATTTGCCAACTTGTAGCTCTTGCTTGCCAAAAGGTTGCCGACCCCTGGTCTAGGAAATGATGGTCTCAGTTGCTACAAATCGTAAATACCAATCGTCGTTTCACTCAAAAACCCTTTATAAGTATATTAAAAACTCTCTATCCATTGAATTAGTTCGTGGGATTTACAATGTAATTAAAACAAGACAAAAGTCGATTAGCAAATGAAAATAAAATAACCTTAATGTATACTGTAATGTCAAAAGAGACAAAAGACATTTTTATTGATTTCCACTCGGTCGAAGTTGCGGGAACAGCTTGTCAAAAATATAATTGATTCGGAATATAGTGTCTTATTCAAACATCCAGGTGAAAATGTCCAACTGTTTCATTATTAACTAATAGGTTTAATGAAAAGTAGATAAACAACTTAAAGTGTCTTACTAATTAACCCTCGCTGTATCAGATTACACGCTTATGGTAGTTTGTATACCACGAAGCCATATAACTGTCAGAATACAAGCAAAACAACAGACTCACACAACCTTATAGTAGGCTAGTTAATATCAGACTTAATCGTAAGAATTCACTCTACACCAGAGGTTTTTTTATAGAAGAATGTAGCAAACGACCAGTTGGTTTACCTGATATTAGGCGACCGCTAACCATAAGCATCTGACACTAGGTAATGAGTTATAGATGAGCTGCCTGCCTTTAGTGGGCAAAAAGGGGATGAACAGAAAAAAGGAAGAGGGGAGAGGGAAGAGGGCCAGAATTAGGCCTCCGGAACCACACTCATCAGGTGAAACTTCTACTTCACGCTTGCCTTCTGTAAGATGGTGGTATTTGACCGGTCCAGCCGGCCCAATTGCGCAACAGATGTTGTTGTTGCGGGCTCTACCACTGTAAGAAAGTTATAACATAAAATTTGATAAATTCATAACCATCTTCTTCATGTAAATAAATTTTTCGCGAGCCAAAAAAAAAATTATGCAGCTACATAATTATGGTAACGCGTCTGTTTCATCGGATCTCAGCTGCAAGCTGAACCGAGCGCCAGTCTTTATCGTTTTCTGTCCATCTTTTTCTCTCCGACAAAGAGTTTCAGTTTAAGAAATTATTGTGAATGAGAATTCAGTCATATTTTACAGAACACAGTTTAAAAGCACTATGCCTTCTGGGAATGTAATTCAATTTGTTCGAACGAGTTATCATAGCGTATATTTTATACTACTTTACTTTCGCAAAAATTTATATACATTTTACATCATATACTAATTAATTTAAACAAGAAAGATTTGTCTATTTTTCTGCATAAAGAAAAACAAACAATAAAAATGTTTCTTGTTATCTTAATCATAATAATATAATATAATCAATGAAACGATAAGATTTCGAATCTTTTAAGTAATTATTATTTAATCAGTAACTCAGACATTATTGAATTTTCAAATAGTAAAGAACCTACTGCTGAGACCACTCCCACGAAGTAATACCTGACGGTGGTTCCATGAGGGTTTAAGAAAGTCCAGAAGAAAGAGGGTTTTTTAGTCGGTATGGGACTCAGGTTAGGTAAGCAATGACACACCGGACGTGATACTCCAATATCTGTGGGTGTGGTGACACATTTTATTCCTCTATAAAAAACATAGAAAAGAACCAAGGGAGAATCTGGATCAACCGAGTTGAAACATTTCTTGCAATTGGCAGTCGGACGAATTGTTCGAAGTTGCTGTTGATATACTCTTTAATTGTATTAAAGTAAGTAGATTTCTGGAAGACATATTGTACACATGTTTGTGTCAAACTACATCGAAACTAGTCTAATTGTCATTATGTTTTATGCATGTATCAAACAAAGAGAAAAGTTTCATAGACATTCAGTCGTTTGTTTTGCATCGAACTTCTAATTTTCGTTTAAATGTAGCATATTTTTATATTATTTACAATATGGCTGGCATGACAATACTTTGCCATCGCATAACCATGATAAACATAAATGATGATACCAAATTTCGACTAACCAAGTGTTTCCATGGATCTCCAGAAAGATGGAACGTCTCCAAATCGACTTTGACATTTTACGATAATAATTTTGGAAGGTCATAACTGACAATTAGATGTCGTAGCATAATCGGAAAAATCCAATACGTAATCCCTTCCAACCCCTCTATGTGACGAACTTGTGAGTTTGATGAATTTGTCAGAGTTGATGAGTACTTACCTGAGTTAATTGTTTTAAATTTTTACATGATAAGAACTCATAACCATATTGACTGACAGCAGTTAATTACATTGTTTGATAATATATTTTCATAAATTAATAACAATATCCAGGTGAATTTATAATCGCGAAGCCATGACAAACTGTTATCTATGTATACCTCTTCGAGGCCAGCAAACGACACCAACCATAAGACATTTTTACTTTGTAATAACAAACTTATGATTGACTAGCTGTGCCCCGCGGTTTCACCCGCCCTGCAATTTTACTTAAAGGAAATGATTTTTTGATTACCTACTTAATACCACCGTAACCTCATCATCACCTCGCTGCCCTTTTCCCGCGTATGTGGGGTCGACAGAGTATGGCCGTAGCACAGTTAAATTGATATAACTTTTATGTATAAGCCGATTGAGTTAAAAGAAACACTAAATGTTACGTGAAGCTTACCACAAAACATTAGTGAAAACCGCACCCAAATAGTTTAAGCCGTTTCTGAGATTAGCGAGCACAAACGCACACACAGGCAGACAAAAATTCTAATAATCATTGTTTTGATTTCTATTACGTTTAAGGAGGCCCCTAATAACAGTTTTTCTGAAATATCTTCCATGCGAGTCACATCAGTTACATTTTTATTATATGTATAAATACATGCACTTACCGTAGTTATTTTATGTTAGGAGCGCGGTTTCCCGTGGTTGTAGGTTGAGATATTCATGGACAGTCATTGTGTGTGTTTGCATAAGTGTCACACACCCAAAGAAAAAAAGCGCTCGTAAGATAAAATATCTGTTTGCAAAAACATTATACTTTGATTATCCATTACAACAAAAAGAAGCGAAATAAAGTTGAATAATATTCAGACTAGGCTAATAAATTACTAACGTAG
Source organism: Papilio glaucus (assembly GCA_000931545.1). Lineage (NCBI taxonomy): Eukaryota > Metazoa > Arthropoda > Insecta > Lepidoptera > Papilionidae > Papilio > Papilio glaucus. The sequence goes on from JWHW01057405.1 coordinate 164,423, forward strand.
ATTTATTTCACAGCTCCACATGCTAATGTTGTAATTTTATTAAGTGCTCAACTACTTAGACCTAAGTGGCTACTTATTCGTAAGCAAATTATGATTTATGTACATGACCTATGAATAATGGACCAAATACTTAACTATTGTTGTTACACCATTACATTTATAGTGTTACCGTTAGTCAGAAACTCGTTCTAAAGCCTAACCCACGCTACTATTAGTTGTATATTAGTTAGATTTTAAGTACAATTTTACGCTTTCTCCCAAACGTGGGCGACGCGCCGACCGACAATGCTCTTCCATTCACGTCTTAATCGTATTTACCTACGTCTCGACAGCGTGCGATAGTAACAAAAATAACGCGACACCAATCGACGAAAGAATCTTGATAAACATTGTTTACTTGCAGATTACAACACGCGCAAGGCGACGGTAAATATTGAATAGTCGGATTCAATTTCTCGGACGTGTGCGTACGTACAGTATTAACAATTATTCAGATCGTGCACTATAAGATTGTATGGAACGGATACAAGTTTACGCCGTGTTGACATTGAACGTTACGCAAGCAAACTCGAGTGCAACCTCTGGATTTCGAGTCTGCATACACAGTGATGACAATATGAGTCTATATTTCGTCTGACGACCAACAAAAAGCCGGAATGCCGCGTTTAAAGACGGCCCCTCTTACCTCTGTCGCTCGTACATATCCTGCGAGGGCTAAACATGACAGCCATAGATATATCCGAAAATGCATCACAGCAATGTTATCCGGCTCCGCCGCTCCGGTAGTTGCACAACACTAATATCACAGCACAAAACAATTAGCTGTTATGTTATTACACTAGCACTTTACACACGGTCACAACAGCGCGAGAAGCGACATGCAGCCTCTACACGGGTTTGTAGTAAACTGAGTGGCGCTTGGCGCTCGCTTCACTACGTTGAAACCGCGCGCCCCTGCAAATGAATATCGCATAACTTCGTTAGTGTGAGTTTTCGTTTTCGCTCGGAGTTGATTTTTGTCCATACCAGTTTAACATTTAAGTAGTACTTTTTAATTTTTTACACAACAAGTTTAGTTAATTTCATAATATAAAATTGAACGTAAACATAGAAATCATTGCAAGCCACAAAGCAGTTCTAAAAATACACGACGACGGACAGAAATAATATTATTTTGCTAGGGCGTCGACCGTCTGTGATACATATACCTGAAGTTGATTTTCTTCGCATCGAGGCAATGCCATATTGGTGCTTGAATTCTATAACTAAGAAAAATTAACGAAAAATAATTAAAAAATAAACTACACACACAAACGAAACAAAATAAGGGGAATATTAAAAGATATAATATTTCTTTTAACTTATAGGCATAGATTTATATACCTATATGAGATGTGTAACATATTTGATTAAAGTATGTACAGACAGTCTGTGATATTATGTATTTATTGAAGCAAAATAGTGTTAGATTCAAGTAAACCTTATTGTACATATCATATAATTTGTGACATGAAGAAATTAATTGTTTCTTACTGCTGAAAGTTATAAAAATCTAATAGACAGCATGTAACAAGAAAACGTTTTTCTGCTTTTCTAGCTACCACAGTTATTGTAAGAGACAAACTCTCCTTTAAGATACGTGCCATCTATGGTGTAAAGCAAAGGTGCGCAACGAATGATTTGATGACTTGGTTCCACTTTTTTCTACTAGATGTCACTTTCATATATTTTTAAATTACAACTAATTCCCTTTAAATTACTATACTCTTTGAACTAATTCCTAGGCAGATGTTACACTTATCGCAAGGTATAATGATGTGGCACCAGCCCCTCATCACGAGATCATTACGAACCCCATAAATATTTAGAGAATTGTGGAATGAGCTGAGATCAGATCATCAAAAAATTTTACTATCAGAAATAAGCTCACAAAAGGGATAGTTGAGATTATAGAACATCGGAAAGTTCCATAAAACTAAATATGTAATGTTTCGCAGACTATAACAAAGCATTTGATACATTATATATTGTTATAATGTATCAAATGCTTAAGAATATTTATGCAAGGAGCACAGCACAGTTACGAATAGAGTATTTAGGTGAAGAACTTCGGATTGAAGGAGGTGTTCGACAAGGGGTCTCCATTTCGCCTAAATTGCTCTCAGCGGTATTAGAAATATTATTCAGAAACCTAGAATGGTCCGCATATGGACCTAATATAAATTGAGAGAACTTCAATCACTTATGTTTTGCCGATAACCTAATTTTGTTTTCCACATCATCACAACGTCTTAGAAAAAGTGCTACAGCAACTATCAGAAGAGAGCACCTAAGAGTTGCTAATACCTGGAAAAAATTATGGTCTCTAAGCGAAGTAAAGAAACACAAAGATATACATATCTATCATTGCAGAGAAAAGGAAGATTTTTAATGTATGTGTTACCATGGGCACGGACAGACTAATCTATAGATATAATAAAAATGTAACTGATCGCTGTCTGTACATGGAAGATATTTCAAAAACTATTATTGGGGGCCTTCATAAACGCAATAAAGCCCAAAACAATTATTGTTAGAATTTTTGTCTGTTTCTCTGTGCGTTTGTGTGCGCTAATCTCAGAAACGTCTTAACCGGCTTTCATTAATGTATTGTGCTAAACTTCACTTAACATTTAGTGTTTGTTTTATCTCAATCGGTTAAAAAAGTTATATCAATGTAAATAACCATGTCGGACATTTGTTCAATAAAAATGTAGAGAATAGCAGTTGAAAAGGTTGAAATTTTAACTATATATTATATTTAAAATGGTGATGATTGATAATTTATATAAAGTTCAAACAGGACAGTTTCAGGACGGATTTTGCAATCCAAATTTTGTAGTTTACAAGCATCAACTAGACACGCACGGCGCTCCCTGGTAATGGTAACGCAGTATTTACACGTATAAAGACGATTTTAGAAATTATGTATGTATTCTTATGTAATGTGTTTTGTTAGGTTAGTTTATTATTCCCGAGTAGGATATTAACCTATATAATATGGACTACGGCCACAGTTTAAACAATCATATGCGATTGTTGAACTGTCCTTCGGTCATATGTAGACCCCACATACGCGGGAAATAGACAGGGAGATGATGGTGAGGTAAGGGTAGTATTAAGTAGGTAATATCATTTCGTTTAAGTAAAATTGCAGGGCGGGTGATACCGCGGGGCACAGCTAGTTACAAAATAAATTAACTGTTTGTCAAAATAGACTGGAGCGAAGCGAAGGAGTAAGAAGCTCTCCTTATTATAATATTAAGAATAAAACGAAATTCAAATACGCTTGCAGCTTGCAAAACTGTAAGAACATTGAATTGGCGATGGACAGGACATACGCTAAGAGAGAGAAAGGAGAAATATACAAAAATGGTATCCAAGAGGGAGCAATAGAAGCAGGGGAAGACAACTCAAACGATGGGAGTAGATACGAGTAATTACCTAACCTAACCTAACATCACACTGGAAAATTGGTCTGTATATTACTAGCTTAGCACCGCGAGTTTACCTGTTGAAATTAAGCGAATCAAGATTACCTACTTCTCAAGAAGTCGTAGCGTGATGTTAAATAGCCTATAACGTTCTGTAATAATTAAGCTGGCAAATGCAAAATGATTTTCGATCATCAGATGATGAAATCGTATTGGTAATTCCAGAGATTAGTGTTCAAACAAACTCCTACTGTTTGTACTGCCAAAAATATTTACATAAAATATATTGTTTTCTCAGAGAAAAATATAGAGAGAAACCTTGTATCGAGACACGATACGCCAGTGGAAGCCCACGGATAATACAAATATAACAGGGGTTAGGACCGTCATAAAATAAAACAATGGTTTACAAGCACATTTCTCGCTTTATCCTCAACATAAGTAACTAAAGTAAAATAAAAGCAAAAGAAAATATTTTTTTTTACCATTACAATCTTAATTATTTTCACTACATTGTAACATATAAGATCTTTAAAAGCAATATTGATGTTATACATTTAGCAGTCGATTAATATTTACTTCTCGTCCATCTTTGCCATCTGTTCCTTGTGGCGTCGAATGGCATCCTCATGACGCTTGATCTGATCTTGATGGAAGGCAATTTCTTGACTGAAGACCTGCTTCATATCTGCCAACTGTTCCTTTTGCTGTAGAATATTAAATTGATTTTAGATTACAACATGACAAGACAATACACTTTATTGATTCCATAGACATGCCATAAGACATAGTATGTCGCATATCTATTGCATAAGATAGTCTAAGTATAGTCAATTCTGTAGGCCTACTAATGTGCCCAGAATATATTAGACATAGTTCTGTTGTATCTTTGTCTTTAGAAATCTTTCCTCTTTTGCAATAACCAAACATTTTCAAGTATTATAAATGCGTAAAAATTCTTAATACTTGAGACTGTATATGAATATTCTTTTTTACCCCTTGTGGTTTTTATAAAAGAATCATTATTATGTTTTAAAAACTTGTATTCTTGAGTTCAAAATTATAATCAAAATAAAATAAAAAATGTAAGATTTTTCTAGAATGTGTAAGAAGAAACCTTATTGTAAAAGTATTCCTCCTCTCGTGCGACTTGCATCTTTCCGAAGGAACCGCCAGCATCGCGGATAGAGCCACCAGTGCCGCCACCCTTCCCAGCTCCAGAACCAGGCTCACCCGAATACATCCTGTAAATGTTTAACATTTCTTGTCTTAGAATTAGGAAACTTAAATGTAAACAAAGGGAATACCCATGTAAAAAAGTACATTTTAAATGTGTATTTAAAATGTAATACATTCTGGAAAATAATAATTGTTACGCACAAAAAAATCTTCAGATTGCACTAGAGGTTGATCTTAAAAGCAATTTCAGAAGAGAAACATTATGTTATCAGCCTTTGTGTGGAAAAGATTAAAAAAGAGGGCAGAGGCAAAAAATTATGGAACATCCCTTTCTAATCTTCTCCTTCCTTTTGCTTATAGCTTATTGAATGGAGTAGTCAAAATTAATTGTCTTGAAATTTCAAGAATTACAAATAAATGTGACTAATAAACTAATTTCACAGATTTTAGCGCTTAGTCAGGGGGTCAGTCCTCTGGTAACTATATGTACTGTAAAGTAATTCCAATGTGTAGCATTTGCATAAATATAAGAAATCATTAAATTTGTCTATCAAGATAATGCAATTTAGATTAGCATGTAGTATGGCATAAATAAAAAATTAAGCATTCGAAGCTTTGGTCTAAAGGATTATAAAATAATTTGAGTTTTTTTTAATGGCAGAACTTTAATTGACTTGTCGGTAAAAAAATATTGTATACACATACAATAAAATACCCATTGATGTGCCCGTGTGTGTCCATAGGATACCCGTTAATTTGGCTAAACTCTGAATGCTTATATTATTTTACCAGCAAACACTTTTTGCTGAATTCAAATACATGCTATACTGTTCTGCATTTAAGCTCATTGCTATACTGTCTTCTGCTTTCATTGTCCTCATTATGTTTATTTATTTACCCATGTGATTATTTTTGATGAAGGCGAAAGCATTTTTAACAGTCTAAATAAAACAACATTAATACATGACCGAAACCAATTGTCTAATGATATACTTCCAGGTGTTTACTGAAGACAGTTCTTAACATTTCTTTTATGCTATTATGAATGTTCAAAATTTTAATGTTGGATAAATTGCAAAAAAATTTAAAAAAGTAAAACTTGACCCAAAGAATAAAATGTTGTAATTATAAGATAGACAACAGAGATGTATAGATTTATCATATTTAAATAACAACAAATAATTGAATTTCTCTTCAAATGGTGGTTGACACCATAGTCACAACAGTGGGCTAATAGGTGTTGATAATTGTGAGTAATATGAGTAATACATTGTTGAAGTCATAAATCGGCAAGATCAAACCATTGCATATTTATTTGTTGTACATACAAATATTTTAGTGTTATAGTTTGAGTTTTCCCCTGGTTTTTAAGTGTATGTGATATTAGAACAAAGGAAAAACAATAGTACTAGTGACAAGTTGTGAATAAAAGTAAAGTTAAGAAAATTTCTAGGTTTTCTATTTGTTTATAATGTCAAAAAAAATATGCCAATCATTTCACCTTAATTAGTAAGTAACTACATTTTGCCTATTTTGTTAACGTTAAATGAGAAAAAAACTAATAACCTTGATACTTGACACACACACAACACAACACAAGAAATATTGTATCAAACAGTGTATCAATTTGACTGAATGAACTTGAAGGTTAGGCTAAATTTTCTGAAATTTAGAATATAAATAATATGTGGAAAATTAGTCAATTTATTTAAGTTATAATTTTAACTACGCCGTAAGCAATAACTTAAGGAATTGTAAATAAGCATAAAATCGAAGTTATTAAATACGTAGTAAAATTCAGGCAGGTTTGATTGCGTAATCTTTAAGCCGGTAGTAATTTATAATACCTTAAACTTGCAATGGCAGGCCTCAACGATGTTCTTGTTTTCGTAATAAAACTCATGACTTTATATCAATACCTAGTTTAAATATGAAATGTGGATCTTTTCCAATATTTCTATAAAAATAAGAAGTGACATCAAACCATATAGAAATTTTCTGATGTTTTTAATTGTCTATGAATGAATTGGATATTATTACAGGACCGACACCAAGGGTTTTAGCCATAGTACATGAGTCATTTTAATGTATCCGTCACAGTTATTAACAACAAAATACTAAATTTCATCGAATAAAATATACTTTGAGAATTAACTATTATCATAGTAAAAATTAAAAATAATTTTAAAAAAGTAGGTAAATGCATAGTAATTGAAGAATCATATATCATTACAACTATTTTCCTGCATTACTCAATCGCTTGATATTTAAATGTTTTTAATTGATATTAACAGATTTTATTTTTTTAACAGCATTTAAGGCATGCGGAACGAAAACCAGCAATACCCAATTTATTAATAGACCCGACATTTTGTTGGAAAGCCGAGGGTATTTATAACGAATGGGTGTCTTATGTTGGGAACAAAGACATAAATTACAGGATAAAATCAGTAAAATTAGTTTAATTTTTGAGTAATATTCGCGCAAATATAAGAAATTATTATAGACTTACTTACCCCATTTCAATTTTTTTCACCCATAAAACATGTTTGAGTTTTTGCTCCGCAATGATTTTATTTAGCTCCGCAGCTTCTCTCATTGCCCTTGCTACTTGTCTTTCTTCCTTTAAAGTCTCAAGTTTCAACTGCTTTTCTGTCGCGGAGTAACTGTAATTATTATAAATGAAATATTTACACATGAAATATATACGTATTGTTTCATGTCACATATTTAAATTCTATGTAAGCTTATTATAGTGACTATAGATTATGGGATCATCAGAACGACCACATCTTGAACTTGTACCGCATATTGGATTGTAGAAAATTTTAAGACAAAAATACAGGGACGAGCCATATATCCGTTTCACTAAGGAGACAGTTCATTAGTACAGTTTTTTTATTACCATCATGCAACTTACTTAAAAAAATCCCGAAATTCTGCGTGAAATGGATTAATATTTAATCCAGGCTTAATCGACATATCGGTTGTCGTTGTAGCACAAATATTTTTCATCGTGTTAATATTGTTTTCTTGGCTTACTTCAAGATTTTCTTGCTCTATAATTTCTGACATTTGCTCTGGAGAAGACAATTCAGATGATTCAAATGTGTTATTTTTGTTTTCTTGATTAGAAACATATGCGATGCTATTATCTTCAGTGTCACAAGATTGAATCATATCTCTGTAATTGATAACATTTTAATATGAGTACGTATGTTTACTATAATTGTAATAGAATGTTTAAATTCCCTTTTTTGAATTGTCAAATACAAACGTCACTCATCTTATAATTATTACTTTAGATGATTTAAACAAATGATAAAATAAAATTCTACACTAAAATATAAATTAATTGTAAATATAACAATGTACTTACTCATCTACGCTTTCTGCCTTAACCTCAATATTAGCACTAAGCGTGCTATTATTCACGTTTTCATCATCTCTTTTAATAACGTCGTCTTTCATTAACTCTAAAATATTGCACACTTCTTGTGATTGTCGTGTGCAATTTTGTACATCGGGACCGCTTTGTGATATTTCTTCACGTGCTATTCGTTTCATATTTTGCCACTGAGTTTTTACTTTTTTGATTGAACTTTCTGAAAACTTGTTGCCAAATTTAGCAGCTAACTCACTAAGTATTTCATTCCAAGCTGCGTCTTTTTCTTCAGATTGGTTAGGACCGTTGTTAGTTTTCGTAACTATTACCTCTTTACGTTCCTTAATTAACTCTAGAAGGTATTGTTTCTCGTCAAGTGACCAATTGGGCGTTCGTGACCGACGACTATTAATTTTTCTCATTTTCACCGGCACTATAGGGGGAACGTGATTGATCTTTTGCAACGATTTATTGCAAACGATGCACTCGACGTCCAAAATTATTGGCTTCCACATTTAAAAACAGTTGAAAGGCGAAAAACGAGCAAAGAAATTTGACTTGACAAGCCGACGCTAACTGCGTGTATGATTTTTAAAAACTATATGCAACATATGAAGTTTGCATTAAAATTATTTTTCCTCACACACCATAAAATTGAAATTAAGTATTTTCAATGAGGCCACGACCATGGTAAATTGGTATGGTTAATTAATTAGAATAAAATAGGTCCGATAAATGTCATGTAACTTGACTTTTAAAATGTACTAATAATAAAAGGCTTTGTTCTGTAAAACCTTTCTTTAGAATTTATTAATATTAACAAAACATCAAATATAAACGAACAAGTTTATCATATCAAGTCATACAAAAGATGGATGCCCGAACCTTCTTTAAAGATTATTCCTCAACCTGAAAACGATTTGAACGAAATAGTTATTGGTGCAAATACGGGCCATGCCGTTATATGGTGGCAGCTCTATCCTTGAGGAGAACTAGCCTGCCATCTTACATCTTCCCAAGGAAAAGTGCGCCTTCACACGGGTCATACTCAAAGCCAAGTTTTGTAAAAAAAATTCTCCGAACGCCAAACGAAGAGTATGAGAATCCGATTAGTAAGTGGACTCTCATGTGGCGCCATCACAGCCCACAGCGGACCTGGTTCCGGGTCCTATGCCCATTGAGCCGTTAAAGAGTTAAAGAATATAATTTTGCTTCTCAATCGAAGTCCCAAGTCCCACTGCAATGTTTATATTACACTCATGAAATTTTGTAAAAATAATACAACATAAAAATAACGATAGTAATTATTGTTGTAATTTGTATTAAAAAAAAAAGTAAAAGAAAGCGCAGTTATTTTTAACAGCTGATATTACATTCGAGCAGTTGTAGTGTAGTGTAGTTCATTATATTAACAAAAGCAGGGACATCGTGGTTCCTCACTTTAATAACAGATGTCAGCACCGAATGAAAAATAAAATCTTAGTTGAAAACCATTCTAGAATAATTTTATGTATAGTATTTAAAAATCAACTTCACAATAGTAAATATGAACAGTTAATCAATACGATTGCATGAGTCGATTATCTGTAATTAACAAAATCACTTAAAAAATGGAATCTGCAAGATTCCATTTTATATGACTCGCAATAATGTACCTATAGAATGTATGTGATTTTTATTTGATGATTCTTTTGTAGGTATTACTTATTTTATTTGCAATGGTTTTAATAAATTGACTTAGAATGTATAGACATAAAATCCTAAATTCTATCTCTATGTAGTTATTATTTAGGAATTTATTTGTCTCCTTATCCGTAACTTTAAAAGTTATGTAAGTAATTTACAGACTTGAAGTTAAGTAGAAAATTAACTTTCCGCAAACAATTTAATTACCAAACGTAACAAGGACAACTCATTTTAGGTAATACGTCAAACAAAACGTGAGCGAATAATTATTTTAGGTAAAAGGAAAATACGGAAGCTTATTAGCGCAAGGCAATAGGATTTGAATGTTGAACTCTTCACCTGTGCGCTCCGTGTACAAGGCCAACGAGCTAAAATATTTTTATAGTTTCATCTAAATCTAGATGGTGATAATTTGTAACTTACAATTTTCCTTAGTAAATAATTTGTTTTTTTGCTTTGAGTAAGAAAAAAGGAAAAACGTCGAATACGAAGGCAAAGGAAGTGATTGAGTTAATAAAAGCAGCTTCATTCGACGAATATCATGCCCCTCACGATCCATACCGTTGTGTGATATAGTGTTATTGAATATTCGTGTGACCTTGAATATAGCATCGGTCGTAT
>JWHW01057405.1:176654-187209 GCA_000931545.1 Papilio glaucus
TAGTTTCATCACTACAAGTGGTTGTTGTTCTGTTTTATTGAGGTAAGTTTTTAAAAGTTTTTTTAATTATATTTTATGCTTCAGTATTTATAACGGTTGTCTATGGTTAAGCTTTCTTTACAATGACAGCAATCTTATAACATGTAGGCACATGTTTTTACTATAACAGTGTTATTTTTACCGGCTTTCGCTTGCTTTTGCAGTTGGATAAATGAAACCTGTTCTGGGGTGTAAATTTAAATCGTCCTTGACTTTTACATTTATTTATAGATAAGTAAAACAATTGTTAAATTCATTGATACCGACATAAAAAGTGCGTCCAGCCCAAATAGAGCTAATAACTAATGGATGCACTTGTAATATTTAAAATTATTTATGATTATGTATAATGATTAAGCAAATAACTAATTCATATATACATACACGTACATAATAAAAAAAAATACAATACGAAAATAATACTTCTTTAAAGATACTAAAAAGAATTAGTAGTAACGAGCAATTTTGATAGAGATTGCCATATTTAACGATTCACTTTTCCACAACTATAAAACTGGTACGGCTTTGCTAATGCAATTTGTGTTGTAACCGACTTCAAATTATTTAATTACGAATATAATTAATTAATTAACTAAAATACCAAAGCAATGTATAACTCTTAATCGATCTTTAATTTCAATTTTATGTTTTGTGTAACAAATCTATAATTTGTTACATCATATTTTAATGTTAATATATTGAACCTGAATGAAATGAATTAAATATGTTATATAATGTTATATTAAATAACATTATTTAACATATTTAATTAGTCAAGAGAAGGTTACAAGAATATATTGGTAAAGAGCCTCGATTGGAAATCGTAAATCTTCGCTCAAATGCCATGCGATCAAACCATTAAGAATTTTACGATTACTTACAAAAACAAAGGTAAATTTTTTAATAAGCAAAGAAAGAAATAGTGTCTGAAACCTTAGTTTTGAAATGCACATCCGTCATTTTAGAGCAGGGGTGGGCAACCTTTTTGAGAGTGCGTGCCAAAATCAGCCAAGTCTCTGACACAAACTTTATCCACGTGCCAACCATTTTTTTAACCCAAGGAAAGTAGTTTTTTTGTCTGTGCTTAGGGTAACCTATGCTCCTCCGTGCTAGAGACAAGTTATCGGCGTGCCAAGTTTGGCACGCGTGCCGGAGGTTGCCCACCCCTGTTCTAGAGCGTTGCACGTGTGTAGCGGAGCTAAGTCAAGTCGAAGTCGGTGGGAAAAGACTTGGGTTTTCGACATACGTCGTATAAAGGGTATAGACATAAAGAAAAGTATGTCTTCCTCACCCCAGTATTGTATGAGGCCGTAATACTTCCACTATAGAGCTATATGCATCTAAAAAGTTGCCTTCCTGTAGTTTTATAGCGGGCTGTTAGTCTAACATGTGTTTTAAATAGTTTCTACAGATCCAGAGTAACAAAAATCTATATATGTGTATAATTGAACATCAATACGAATTAAAAGAAGTTCTCATATGTTTTAACATAGACATAGGCAAACGTAATCCGCTTTTGTGGGGAATTGTACAATTAAATGCTAGAGAGACATTTTTTTTATAATGAATAAATTAACGCTTGACAATCGCATCTAGTGTTAAATGGAGATGTGGTCTAAAAAATTAAATATTTTATGTCATTCGAAATCTTAAAGCTAAAAGTGTTGTATTCAAGGCTTTCCAGATTAGACTGTTGATCGCCTAATTACAAAGCCGGATGCTTAATCACTCAGAATGAGAATTAAATACTGGTTCATGGTTTAGTTAGCTTCTAGTTCAAAACGGGAATTAAAATAGCTTTTGTAAATATAATGAACTTTTATCTGTCTGTCTTTGGATATTTTTAGTGAATATACCAATATTCACTAACAATAAAAGTCCATAAGTCTATAAAAAAATACATCGTATTTATCTGTGAAGAAAACAATTTATTTCGATAAGCGAAGGATATGAGTGACGTATAGCCTTAAAAGCGATAACTTTTTTAATTTATACAACTAGCAATCTTAACCAGTATTTTACCTAGAACCAGTGAGGTAAAATAATATAAAAACTTCAAAATTCTATATTTTTTTATTATATCTTGGTGACGCCAAATTCATATTTTTTCAACGACCAACTTATACAACAAAGCAATGGGATATAATGTGGCAATCTTAAGATAGAATTTTAAGATTGCCACAATATAGAATATACGTCAAAAAAGACGTGACAGTTTAAACTGTCATTTGCTAAATTGTGATGTGACTCTCAGAGGTAGATCACATTTTTGAGTCTTAAAATCTCACATACACGTCCGTCCTATTTAAATAAAGTAAAGACTGCTATTGATGCTGCTTCAAACTATATCTCTGCTTTGGATATGTAAATCAGGAAGGTTTTTGTTGGATCTCTTCTAATAAATCTTATCTGCTGTGAGCAAATAAGCATTAAGCAACGTTTTGTGTACAAGAAATGTTGTGGAGAGTGCGCTATAAGTTCATTGTTCTGTGTAAAATGAATAATTCATCTATCCTCTAATCATTACAGAATATGAAGGATTTAATGTCTTTAATTATAATGTCTGTAACAAAAATTTATCTTTGTTAGTTCTCTAAATTTTCATTATGTGTAATATATTTAAAGAATGAATAGCTATTTACTAAGTAATTTGCGAATACGCAAATAGACTCGTAATCAATCACTTGTACTGGAATATATAAATAAGATTTCTTGCATTAATGAGTTTTAGATATTTCCAGACGTGCAAAAAAGTTACTCGTAAAATTGTTTCATTTCGTTTACATTGATTACTCTCCTGTACGTGGATACTTGTTTCGAAATATATCGATATTCGTGCGGTCCAATAAGAAACATTTTATGTACCTATATACTACAGGAAAAAAACGGTTCTGTCGTGTTACATTTTTTTGCCAAAGCTATGCTGCAAGTGAACAATTGAGTGGAAATTTTGGTATTATCCTTGTCCACGTACTGTGTGATTTTTAACTGTGGGTTTCTGGCGTTAAACCTGTCGCGATACAAGGTTTACTTCTATGTTTCTCTCTGAACAAAACGGCGACGACAATATGTTTATGTGAATGTTTTCGGCAGTTGTAAGCGGCAAAAAATCTGATTGGATGTAACAAGTGTAATAAGTAGAAAGTGACAAACGATCATAAACAACGAGCATATAATGGTATTTTAATGTTGAATAAAGTACAGATTATGTCAAATGAAAGTCTGGTTACCCCTTTGATGAGAGTAATTTTATTAATAGTAATTTAAAGTTAAAAAGAAACATAATATACGTTTTTTCTGCAGTCGTCTAGACAAGATTTGCAATGTTTGTATTGTGACTACTTGTAAGTCGACACCGGCGTGTTACATCTACACCGCGCAGGGAAATGGCCGCCGTAGCTTACCACAAGCGTAATTTGAAAAAAATCCAACAATTTGTTCTAGTCAATGATCAATGAAAAAACAAAATTATCGACTCAATGTCTAATGGAACAATTTTTTGCCATTCCGCCTGTCATTCGATTTCTCAGAGTTAGTCATGTGTGATGCTATTAATGCGGTTCATTATTAGTCAAAAACTATTCAAACTGTACGACAGAATTAATAATCGAATGGTACATTCCGTTTGTGTCTGCAGATTACGTGGTAAATTACAAACGAAATGATCTAAACCAAAACATATAACAGATTTTATGTGGTTTAGGTCATAAAAACTGTTAAAAAATGTACATGAACTATCTTCTTTCATTATTTTCAATTGCCCCCTGCCTTCTGACCAGCCTGGTAGTATCTCCCTAACAATATTGAAAAAAAGGGATTCTGTAAGTACTTATTCAATAAAATGTTGAATTTATTTTTTATGAATAAAGTTACCTAAGAAGTCCGTACTGGACTTCTTAGGTAACTTTATTCTTAGGTAATTTCTTATCTACTTACATATGTATGTCTAAATTTATACACGGTCGCTGTAAACGAAATCTGTTTAGAGCACATTATTACCACATATCCTGCTTATTATCTATTGTGAATAAAATATCGATTCGGTAACATTTTAAATGTTTTTATTATATATAAAGGTTTTTTTTTTAATAATAAAAACTTTAAACATCTGCCTCTTTTATAACCTTCGCAACTGAACTATTATTTTAATTTAGATCGCTATGTTGATATAAATTAACATAGAAATAAATGAATAAATAAAAACTATTTGCAGGCGGGACTTTAAAATGTAGGCATCTAGAATTCTAAATGTAAAAAATAATGTCTCTGTTGGGTGCAGAAGTACTCTGTACATGCTGTCCATGAAAGTTGACAAAGCAAAACAAATATGTATGTGCAGGTTGTCTCCTTTTTGATAAGACGTAATCAACAATTGCACGACACAAAACATCTTATATGTTGTACCTAAAACAAGTAACGTATTGTCTCGAAAGAGAACCTTCTAATAAAAGCATTAGGGTACATTAAAGCATGTCAACTTTGGTAACAGTACAATGTTTTATTTTTTAAATTGTTTTATAGATAAGAATGTGATAAAAAAATCAAATATTTTGATTAGGAATTTTATAGTGGTAACTATTGGGAGTCAAAATTAACTAGGTAGCTCACTAGGGAGTTTATGGGAAGCGTCGGGACTTTAAGGTACCAAGCCTGAACACATACGTAGCATAGTTAATAAGGATTGAGGACGTAGTACGTTGCCACATCTAACTGTACCCGTTATCTTGTAACAGCGCGTGACAGTGCATGCGGTAAGATTCACACGAACGCACAGAGTACTTAGTTGTCAGATTGCAGCAAATTTTTCAAAAAGAGGAATTTCAATATTGATTTCACAATTCATTTTAATATCTCTACTGATGATCCCTCTGTAGCAATATAACCTGTTTTTTTTATTTATAACTTTTGTTAATGGATATCGCCAAGAATTTTAATTCATTAATTTATTTATTATTTTATTATTTACTCAACTAACATAAGTAAATATATAAAGTAACTTGGTTCACTACACTATAAAAGCAAGCAGAATAATAATCAAAAGTTTTTACCCCAAAATCTAACCTTCTTTGAATTATTAATCATTACCTTATTGGTTCTGTAAATATTTACTTACCAGGTATTAACCGAGTTCGTGGTACTTCGTCTTGAAATAAAATTTGAAATAGTGCACACACCCCGGTCTATAAAACGAGTATTATATCTAATAATATAAGATATAATAATGGAAACAATACTATTATTATTAGTGGAAGCTATGTCCTTCTTTAAAAAAAATAATCTGTCGCGATATTAATACTTAAGTGTAAAAACAATTTAAATACGTATTTTTATAGAAGAAGGTGGAAAACTGCAATGATAATTTATGCGATAATGTTAAAACTATTGAAGTTCAGATTAAAATATATATAATAAAGGAAAATATAATGGAATTATAATAATAAAATGAGGAAACCGATTTTTCTATATCGCCACATTATTGCAGTAAAATCTCAATATCTACCGTAGATGGGACTCTTGAATCTTGAATCCATAATCTATGAGTGTAAATACAATTAGCAAATGAATTTATGCCATCGTACATTTTGTACAAGATACAAAAGTAAAAGAATTGCGATTTGTAAACTACGTTAAATAAAATGTTAAAATGTGATTTTATATTTAATGAGCTTAATTTAAATAGTTAGTTTAAAGTTTAACATAATCCTAATTTTTAAATTATTATAATTTTCAAGATAAAATGTTCAACCTTATCCCGTTTACTCTGAACAGTCTTTCCATAAGTATAATTCGCTCATCTGTGTTGGTTGAAGCTTCAAATAAAAGTCGAATGTGTTCGAAACCAGTTATTTTTATGTTCGATCGCTATCAAGCTTATCCATATCAAAGTGATTTCATTTGAACCGCTTTTAACACTGAAAACATTGAGCACAGTATTTTAGTTATTTTATTTCAATTCACCAATTTTATTCTTAAAAATATGAGGTCTTTTTATTTTTTACTAGTTGCTCCCAACATTCGTTGCAATGCCTACCTACGTAAAGGTAAAATAATATAAAATAATTACTGTGTTCATTTATTATGTGGAAAATAACAAAGGAGTGCGTGCGAAACCGCGGGCAACTGCTAGTATATATATAAAGATTTTTATTTATATAGATTTGTTGTATATTGTTACTCACTGTTTCACTTGACGCATTTCAAAAGTTTAAATTATTGTGATTCTAGTTTTCTTTATGTAAATGGGCAATTATTCATACAAATGTCAACGATTAAAATGCCAAATAAAAATCTGAATGAAAGTCATACAAAAAAAATGGTGACAACGTAGTTTTTTTTGTTTTTTTATCTCAGAGACACGAAAATTGAGATGAAACATCTTAAATAAAAAATCACCTGCTATGCAGGTTTCTAATGTTAAAATTTCGTCATGATTTATTACGTAGATTACACGTGTCGTGCTTACAGACACATTTTTTTGTAATAATTGCTTGGACTGCGATGACTAGTTATAGAATATTTCGTAGGCAAATTGTTACATTTTTATGATGTGTTCAGATCAGATAGAATACATTAAAATCTTTTACAAAATGTACAATATGGTCATAGTTATTAAATTTAATAACCATTATATTTCCATGTTTAAAAAACTTGGCCATTAAGTGGTTCGCATCAAGTCGTTTACGTCATTCTTTTCGACCTACATAGTACTATGTTAATAATGTTTATACTTTATTATCATAATCATTTTTGTCTGCTGCAAAAGTGAGTAGCGGTGTAACGGGAACTTTATCGATCTGATTAGTGACATATGTACGAATACAGGCGATATAAGGAGTACCCGTAAAAGACAAGCTTGTATGCGTAGATGTATGAATGTAGAAGAAGCGAGAGAGGTGTGCCAGGATTACGTCAAATAGAAATCCGTAACCAACGCCAAGCCCTCTATGCTGCGGCGGTAAACATATTTATTTATCTAGTTTGTCTACTTTTGGTATTTTCTACAATTGTTTTCGTGTAACGTAATGTAAATGCTCCTTATGCGACTACGTTTACTACGTTTTTCTAATTAATTTATAAAATATTGTTTATTTTTCAGTGCCAATGACGTAACGCCAATATGAAGGAACTAAAATTACCAACAAGAAACGTCCTGACCGGCGCCATAGTGAACTGGGAAGACGACGAACTGGCCGGCTTAGCGGATAACCCCGAGAACCTCACTCTGTCCTGGAAGGACTTGTCAGTGTACAGAAAGAAAAAAATCCAGACTAGTATATGGCGGTCAGCGGTGTACGAAGAGGTCAAAGTACTGCATGGAGGTCAGTGTGCTTCTTTAAAAAAATATATCTATATTCATAGCAAATTACCATTTTTTGCTTAATGGCTTTTAATCCAAAAAGACTTTTCGAAAAACCTGTTTATAATTTTTTTTGCATCCACCCAATGTATTTATTAGTTTATAAAGTGAGAGTGAGATTGTACATCATATAATTAAGCCGGTGAAAGTTTAACACGGTATTATTGCAATATGTGCTTAGTTAGTACTGTACATAAGTCCGATTTTCTCCGTGGAAATAAAATAATCGTTGAGATTAAAATGCAGAAAACCTTGTTTTAAAAAAATTAAACTTACAGCTCTTTCCAAGTTGATCATCCTATAGGGTCAAAAACAAGTTTTGTATCCTTCATATAATAATTACGAAGTCGTATTTATCTTTTCGATCCACTTTGAACTAAATGATCAAAAGATATGCGTAAAAGTATTGTAGGAGGAGGGGGAGGATGATAGTACTTTAACACTGTTGACAGGGCTTCTCGATACCGTCAAAAGGCTTCGCTGCAACCCCTAATTCTTTCGGATCAAATCGCTAAGCACGGAATTATCATTATGTACTTTGGTTTATACATATGTTTGTATATAATATAATGATTATAATGGTTGTTAGAATATATTTTAAATAAAATTGTTCAATACTATTTTTAAAGAACCCAATAAACTTTTTATATGATTTTTATTGTAATTACTCTTTATTTACATCAAAAAAACCTTTATTTTTTAATAATTACTGTTATTCAAAATTAAGAATTTAGTACATTAAATGGCAATGGCAACATGGGCCCGATGCCCTATATTTTTTTTACAATTTATCAACATTATTGAAAAAATAAGAGTCTGAAATTGGCTCTGGTATGTTTTTTTTCAATAAACTAGTTTAAGGAGATTGATCACCAACCATAGAGCAAACAAGTACATTTTCGGAAGTGTGTTACATTAAGTGACAATGCAAAAATTTAACTATTTGTTTACAAGTATTCAACAATGTCAAAGTATTACCAAAAGTGGTAAATTAGGCGTTCAAACCCTTAGAAATTCGCGAGATACTGTGAAATAGTTCTGAAGTTCATTGGAGTTCGCCAGGAAGGTTGCGACGTTTTTTATTAGTGTGTATTACAAATTTTAAATAGACCAAAAGACATTAATTATTGCGTAATGGTAATAAAATGTAAGCAGTTGACAAGAAGTGTTTTTGTATTATTAATAATGTTTTCTATTTTAATAATGTCTTTAATAGACTAAGTTAATAAAACAGTTTTTATGAATTTTATGCTAAACGCAAATGTTATAAGTTTTCTGTTAAATATTTATACGAAGTATTTATACAAAACAAAAGTTATGACATTAGGTTTATAGCCCCCTGCGGTTTTATTGAAATACGGCAATTAAATTTTCTGGACGACTTGGTTTACAATAAAGGTGAACAGAACCGTTTTTATTATTATAAACCAAATAAAATAAACCAAATAAAACTAAAATACGGCATATTTTGGTGGTACAATTAAACAAGAATTGAGTATTGAATGCGGAAAGCATATTCGTTTCTTTTTTGTATAATGTATTCACAGTTAACGAGATATTGAAGCAGGTAAACAATCTACCTGCTTATCATCGTGACTGATTTAATTATGTGATTAACAAATGTCAACTGGGCAACTTTTATATCTATTCTATCATTACTAGAAAACTGTAAAGCGTTGTAGCACGGGAGCCGACGACGCTAAGCTTGTACATACTCGAACGTCATGCGGACCTATGGTAATTCGAAGATTAGAATGGTAAAAACAATAAAAGGTTGTATAAAATTCTTACTTCTAGCGATGGGAAAAACTTTGATTACGATTTTTGATACTTCGGCTTTTTGAAGTCGTCAGATTATCTTATCATGTTATCCTTGCACTATTTCTTTTAAAATAAATATAAAAACAAAATTGATCGCGCTCGGATGTCCAGGTGACGGTTTGTATAACAAGTTTGCCTTTGCATCGCGCTCAAATCGTCCGGTTATTGAAATACACACTTATAAGCATGTAAACATCCCCCCTTATCTTAAGCTGACGCGCTCGACTATGTCCGATGAATGATTTCTTTTACAAATGTAATGGACTACCCTAAACTTGCGTTTCTATGTAGATCTAATTTGTGGTGAAGGGTACTTAAAAGTTTCCAAAGTACCCCCGATACGTAAATGTGACGCGCTCAAAGATGTACAGAAATCCCCGCTTCGGCTCCCCTACCATTGGTGTAGTTCACGTCATAAATGTTGGCTCGTTTACTAAATGACAGTAATTTAATAAAATCATTTATTAGTTAAAAGACTTATCACTAACAGCGTAACTATAATCATAATATCTTACCTACTGCAGACTTTGTAGCAATTCTAACTAATATTATCAATGCGAATGTGAGTTTGTTCGTTTGTTTGTTGTTACGCTTTAACTCCTTAACGACTCAACCAATCATCATGAAATTTTGCGCCACCATTGTCAGGGGTATAGAACATGGGGTACCTTTTATCCCGATAATAAAGTTGTTCTCGAGAAATAGGAAAATACATAAAACATTTACAATATCGGTTGCTTTTAATTTTTTTTCAAGCCGGTGTTGACCAAAGGGTTCCACAATTGCATCATAATAAAACTACACTATTTAAAGATCGGACGGTTTTCAGTGTTACCCTATACAGAGAGTCAACCAAACTTGTCGTAAAACATAATAATATAGGAATAATACAAGTTTGTAGCATACGCAATTATTTTTAAACAGTCGGATACTAAGTGAAAAACGTGTTCTAAATGACATAAGTACCGTTTTAACCACCGTTTCGTCATATATTAATGACTGTCATTTAAAACATGGTATGTCGACGGCGCCTTATAACCTACCACAATAAACGACGTAATAAAGATCATTATAGAAAAACATAACTATCAATTTCCACACCTAAATCATTTATATTCAACATTGAAGAACCGTGGAAATATTACATAGAGGTCATCTCAACTCACGTTTCCATAACACAACGAAATGGTTATAAATAAATATATATCTATTTTATGATCTGTTCTAAGTTAAATGTTAAGATTGAGTGATTTATACTACGTTTATAGAATTATCTTGGACAACTGTTCTTTATCTATGTACTAGACTAGACTAGACTCGTACCAGAAGTTAAATATA
>JWHW01057405.1:216690-253489 GCA_000931545.1 Papilio glaucus
TACATCGAACATCACATTCTAAATAAAACCGAAACAAACATATTGCTGGATAATTCTCGGTTTAAAATTCTATATCTGGCACTGAGAAAATATCATCAAGTATTAATTTTATTACAATTTCGCTAAGTATCAAAGAGTATTTGGGCATTAACTTTTATGTTCAGAATTGAATTTACACCAAGTCATAATCGAGTGGAATGGAGTATCTAAAGGACTTCGAACTGAAGTAACAACATACTAATGCATATTATTTAAATTTATATTATCACTTTACATATTTTGTTTAAAAATATTCAACTGCAGCAGAACAAGATGTGGAAAATATCGGGGACAATAAAGTTTGAAATTGTCGTAATACTCGTAGTTGTATTTTTATAACTGGATCTACAAGGCGTGTGTTTTGTAAAGGAAAAAACGTTACGCATCCATAAGCTTACATTTTTTTCGTCTCGTCTCGCTGAATTTACGATATGATTATATTAGATTTTGTTGATAATAGTTTTTTATAGAACAAGGCAAACTAGCAAGCGGCTCATGTTATGTGACCACGGCTGCCCGTCATCGTCCGCAACAATCAAATGAGTTGCAGATGCGTTGCCCACATTTAAGGGACAGAGTAGGGATAAGCAGAAAAAAGATCTTTCCACCCTTTCCTTATAAGATAGGAAGGGAAATGGGAGAGGAACGGGGTCTTTGACACTAATCAGACCAAATGCAGAAATACTTTTACTTCACACCTATATTCTGCGAGGTCGTGCACATGAAGTGAGCCACTTGCTTGTTTTCTTCTGCAATAATAATTACTTATTCAGAGGCAATTTATTCTAATACAGTAATATCAAATCTTCTGTGTTGGATAAAGTGCTATCAATAACCCTGCATCTAAATTAGCTATTATGTATGCTGACAATTTTAATTATTAATACAAATAACATACCGTGGATAGCAGGAGAGACACCGCCAGATCCTTATAGCTTCGTCGGAGCCGTATTGAAAACCTCCAAAGAAGTAATTGAACTTGTTTTGCCCAGCTTCTTTTGCATCTATTAGACAAACAAAAGTGTTGTTAATTAAGTTATGGAAATATATAATTATGTACAAACTATGAATAGAAGCATTTTATTACTCAATGTTTAACTTGAGTCTCACTTAAGAGAACTACGCCTTAGGACCAACAAATTACATAAAACAAAACACAAGTGTCGTACGGTAATTTAACCAACCGATTTAATGACAGTAACGAGCCTTGCTACAGAGGGAGAGTGCCTTCTATAATGAATATTTTTTGGTGTACGATAATAAATTTTATTAAAATACATTTTTACATTGTTTTAACATACAAACGTTTCCATTAATACAGTATTATTATTGTTGAAGTTACACATGTCGTAAAAAGATCTTAAATATCTGTTTTTTCTTTTGACACGGTTCAATAATATGCGTTCGTAGCATTTCAACACAGATGGCAAACCGATTTGTTGTTTCTAACCCTACTTCTGTCTACCCTTTAACGCTAAAGATGGTGAGAAGGATGACGTGACGTTTGAAAATAGTAAATTTATATTATGTGTAGTTTTTTAATTATATATTATGTTAAAATTACTCAACAGTACGCTGCACTGTGAAATGTATGTGTGAAGAACTATTTATATTTTTTTTATTATATATAACTATAATGACACTTCAAGTCAAATGTATTTATTGTATGTTTAATCTTCTGCTCGTTAAGGTTATATTTTTCATATTCTTTTTAAGCATTGGTGTTTGAGCGAGAGATATTTCGACGCATTAATGGAGCTGCTTTCGAAAGCTTGAGGAAAAATCGAGAGCGGACGAGATACAACCACGAGCTGTAAACCAAATGTATGATAATCTAAACTTCATCAATGCCAAGAAATTTTCTATAACTACAATGGGCAATCTATAAACGTTTGATGTAGAGTCAATCAGTCAGTCGAAGAATCAGAACGAGGTTAAATTTTTTGAATAATGCTAAATGAACGAGTTCTTAAAAATATCGGCGTCAAGAGTAACCAAAAAGCTAAATTTAACCTGTATAAGCTAAGATGATGAAAACATTTAAGGCAGCTTTAGTTTTGTCAATATCAGCTGACTTGTATCGATCAATTCTCATTTTTTTCCAAATTCATGGTTATAAAAATAGTAACATTTTTATATAAATATTTATTTCGGTTCGGTTAAAAAACGTGGGAGCTTTTTTCATAGCTTTACTAAATGTTACGGCCTTGTGTCAGAGACGTGTAATTTGTATACTATGTAATTTTAGTGTCGAGTCGGACAGTCCAAGTTTTTTTCTTGTCTACTAACCGGAAAGGTAGGGTAAATGAGATATTCTTATGAATATGTCTAGAGCCATTCATAAAATTATCTTCATGTATTTCTTAATCGCGAAACAGAGGACGACGCCTATTAAATATTATCCCATTGAGATGGAACTTTCTGAACATTTTTTTAAATATTCTGGAACATAAGACCGTATATTACTGACAATAATCAAATATCGTTTAAATATAGATCCAAATCTAGCCCTCTCCTCGAAGATTATTTGACGCACGAAAGTGTGGATAGGAAAAAGAAACATACTTTTTCCTGTCTATTCCCTCCACTGTCCATTAAACGCAACGCATTTGCAACTCATCAAATTGTTGCATCTGCAACAATTTGATGAGTTGCAGTCTATGCTTACGGGAGGACCTAAAATATTATATTATTCCTAAAGTGTTACATCTATTTGATGCAACTGTCAAATGGTTTGGATACAAATAAAACTAGTCGCTTTTGTGAATTACATTATACATATAGAATTTTAATAACAATTTTAAATTCAACAAAAGAATGTTGAGTTAGTGTAAACATGCATAAATTACCTTCACAATAGCTAGCTAGCCATAAACTTAAGTTTTATTTCATAATGTTGCGCAACATTGTTAATGGTCCACAACGTGACGGGTTTGATGGAAGTTTTGAACTCAACTTTAAATTATTCGTTCTTAGCGGCTCACCGTTTGATGATAGTGATGTATAGTATTCATTTGTCAATGTTAAGAACATCGATAAAGTTATTTCTTTATCAGTACAGCTGAACACAATTTAACCATTCATATTTAAATATAGGGCAGTATTTTGTTGGCAACTATTATCTTTGTGATTATAGTAAATTAATTAGAACTAGCTAGCACAGTTGATATAAACTATAAGCTAAGATTAAATAAGTACAACCGTTAAGACAAGCTAGGACAGTTGATATGAACTCTAAGCTAAGGTCAAATAAGTTCAACCGTTGGGAAAAGCTAAGACACTTGATATGAAGTCCTAGCTAAGGTCGAGTATCTGACTCTGTCTGCGTCTGCGTCCAGCTGCGCTAGTAAAGACACCTGTCATCACTAGCACAGTTGGAGACTGACTACACAATCACTAAAAAATGACTGTCTAGTTGTATACATTTTGATGTATATTCGTATAGGTACACGTCAAGATGAGAATAAAAAAACAGGCAATAAGGACCGACGATAGAAGGGCAAACTCAAAACCGGTGGGAAAGCGTGACAGTAGTTCAAAAAATAAATAATTAATCAACAAAAAACACCCTTGCTTCTTAACAATAAAATTCAAAATTGAATACATGAAAAAAAAGAAGTTCAGTGAAACTGTGCTAAATTCAAATAGCCATGTTGCTAACGCGTGTTGCTGACGCATGTTGAGCACGTTGTTCACTCGGACCTATAACATTCTCTCCTACCAAACATCGTCCAACGCGGCTAAAGAAGTGTTCGCTTCAATAAAATAGCCATAAGCGAAAAGGCCTTCACGTTAGTGTATACATTTTGGTAGAATACTCATTTGAATAGACATGTAAACCAAAGCCAGTAATTTAAGAATCCCAACGAAAACGTAAATCTGTACATCCATATCAAGTGATATGATTCTGATGTCCATTAGTAAAAGTTGAATTTATTAAAGTAAATATTAATGGCAGTTAAGATTTTCTAACAGATAATAAGCAATAAAAAATAGGTTGAAAGAAAGGTGGGCGTTTCGCATAAATTAAGCACTAGCTGTTGCCCGCGACTACGTCCGCATCGTATTTTTTACATTAATTGTATTTACCGTACAAAATAAAACATAAGTATAAAAATTATATTTTGATATTACAAACAATTTAATATATATAGCTACATTTCACCCGGTGTTGTTCCTATTCAATTTTAAACTTTAAAAAATTGTAAATTAATAACGCATGTGTTCAAGGCAACTAACAATAACAAAAATAAAAGGTTGTTAACCTATAAGATTTTCCCCTGACAAATGTCGTCTAAAGCGGCTAAAGAAATTTACACTTCCATTAAGTACGCAAGAAAAATGATTAATATTAACAATGAACAATTTAATAATGAACAATATTATTTTACTACTTAAGGCAACCTTTGTGACATTGCGGTAGCGGGCGGCGCTTTCGATTTTTAACTTTTTGCGCCTATTCCAATGCATTACTGGAAGTAAGAATCCCATCAAAATCGGTTCAGACGTTTCGGAGATTACCCGGAATAACCGAACAGACAGACAGGCAGACAAAATTTTTAAAAATTGTATTTTTGTTATAAGTACCGTATATACATCATGTATTGTATTTTTTTGTGGTATGTATTAAGTATATGGAAATTTTATTTTGATATTACATACAGACACTCCAATTTTATTTATCTGTATAGATTTTAACAACACTCACACTGTCGGGCGGGGCGTCGTGTGAGTCTCGCAACACGTTTCGTCGCACTCGTGGAACCGGTTCCGGTTATTTTCCAAGATCCTATCCACATAGTTTTCGTCGACGGCCGAATCAGACGACACGGCCTTGATGTAGAACTCTGCCGGGTTGAAATTCTTGGGGCAACGCAGGTTTAGGCTGAAAACTTAAGATTCATTTTAAAACAATAGAAGCGAAATTAACTTACATTACAATATACTATTATGTAATATATTATTTGCTTTCATTGTTGGCTCCAAATAACTTGCCTACCAAACGAAACACAATACAATTTGCCGGAAAAAAAAGTCGAGTATGACGACATGTTTCATTATGTACATTTGTGATTAATGATTAATTAATAGACTTTACTGCATTTGACGAATAAATACAGATTAATTTTACTATCTCTATGTATTTTATTAATTACCTACAGGTCTTGTCACTAAGGTACATATTATAAGATACCGAAAGTTGCGTAAGTGACAATTTACTGTCAGTGTTTTTAATCTTTTTATTTCCTTATATTAATTGTCACTTACACATTTAAGTAACCGTGAGATGAAGAAAGTAATGAACTCTAATGTAAACTTTAAATCAAAATTCTTTATCTTATGTTCTGAAATCTACATTAAGAATTATATGATTTTTTATCTATAGCATATCTTATGACGTTACTTTATTACCATTTCATTGACGTACATATGTTTTTAATATAGCAGTCAAAATAGCTGATGTTGCTATTTCCCGAATCAGAAAATTATTAATTTAACTGTTACGTTTATAACGAAAAAATAACTTAATACCATTAAAGTTATAATTAAAAATGAATAAATGAACAATCTTCTAGCTTCTGATTTTTTTTGTAACTCTTCTTGTTTAATTTTTTCCATCCCTCTTTTTAATGCGCAATAAAGTAAACGTTAATAAATCAAAATAATCAATTTTAAATCTAAAAATTAAAATTAGCAAAAATTGTGGAATAATCCAAACTGAAAACTTTGCAAGCAAACTTTATTTTAAATAAAGTGAGAACAAGAATGTTAATTGTATTTCACGATACGAATCATCAGGCGTTTTTGTTGTATGGCTAGACCTGTTAAGATCCCGAGATAAGATTTTATTTGAACACCCACTATGAACGGGGCTATTACACAAGGTAGTAAGGTGTATAAATAAATAGAAAGGATACCCGTAACCATGTTAATATTATATGGATACGAAAGAACGGGATCATCATCTTTGTCTATTGCATAGACCACAGATGTAATTCGTAAATATTGTAGTCATAAATATATTAGGCCTGTTTTACAAAGTATGAGTAAAGTGCCTAATAACTAATTGACAAATAAATTAACTGGCACATAAAACTTCCCGTTAAAATAGTGTTGGTTTCATTATTGAAGTTTATGTATGTGTCAATTTGTTACTTGTAAGTTTGGCATTTTAACGTTTCGAGATACGGAACATGTCCCACAACTTTTTTTTAAATTTAATAACAAAAGAATTTATGCATTATGCGAAGAACGAAATAATCAAATAACTATAAGCACCACACAATCCTTAGCTGTCGGATGATCCAACCTATAATTTACTTGGCACTTTATTAACCAGTTAAGCGTCAGATAAGTTGCAATTAGCTTATTCAGTATTTTACTTGGACATTGTGAAACAGGCCCTTAAAATAAACAAATTTAAATTATTAATAAGTTATATTGCATTAAATTTTACACGATGAATAAACAAAACAAACTGTCGGAATTTTTTGCCATTTATAGACATAAATAGCAATTACTATTCCCTTTTCAGTGACCCTATAAGGTAACAGAATAATTTTAGTATTGTCATATTTTTTCTTCGCAACGACCTCACCGACTGATATTTATTGGTATAAGCCTGTTGGGAATATAATTAGAATTAAAAATTAAACTCAATGCTTCTTTTGAAAACAAAATAAAATTATATATTTTTTCTTTATTGACATAAATTATATTTAATTTATTACAAACAGGAGTACCGAAATAGATTTTTTTTTATATATTTCTGGTGGAGTTCAATGAAATGACATGATCGACAGTGACAGTTTAAAACGGGATCCAGGCCTTATTAAAAAGTAACTTAACCAGTTTCCAATGCTTTAACCGCTCAGACCACAAAGTTATTTTAATCGATTATCACATTAACATAGAACGTACATTATAATTACATTGTATTTCTCTAGAAATGTATCCTATTTCTAAAAAAAGGTCTTAAAGGAAAGTGTAAACTATTATTTAATATATTTAAATATCAATCTTTTAAAAAAACTCTCACGATTCTAAGTAATTGGGATAGACATGTAGCAATCAACTTTTCAACAAACCTATTAGTCAACAAACGTGACAAGGCCCACCCCTCGACGAACTCATTTATCTAGTTTTGCGTCTCATCGACTTCAATTATGCCATATTATTTGACATTATCCAATTTAACTAAATTTGTTTCAGCGTTTACCTCAACACGATTAAGTCACTTATTTCTAAGTAGCTGTGTGCAGAGAATTACTGCGTTCCGTGTTGAGGGGTGTAGCAGTTTAGTAAAATTACTGTGTTTATATACTTCTAGTTGACGAGTGCAAACCATTGCTTTGCAATATTTAGTCGCTGAACGTTTGGTTAACGATCAGCGTTCATACTATTTTCGTTACAGCAGGGCAAATGACGTTTAGCTATTTTGACGCAAAACATCTAAATCAGTTAATATCATTTAAAGTGTTGTACTGTTGTGTTTTGTTTTGTATATGTAAAAAGTACGAGATATATTTTTTAATTTTTTTTATTGGATCTGATTAACTGTAATATATTTATTGACATATACCAAATTGCATGATGACAATGCGTCGCTTATAGGGATATCACACTCATACCCAATATTATAAAAGAGATAAGTCAAAATCACACAACTATGAAATTAACAATATATAATGAAATGAACTAGACACACTATAACGAAAGGATTTTTTTTATTTATTAACTCACATTACTTATTATTTATCCAATTAAGATAAATTTGTCGTAAACATTGTCATACGACTCCGATTTAAATGACAGTACATGCCCAAAATAGGAGTTGTGCCAGTTCAGTTACCGGGCCGTTCACCTTAACAGCGGGATGGATTTAAAGTATCTTATCTGACGTATCCTTATCTTAAACACGTAAGTGCTTTTACTTTTTTTAAGAAAATAAACGAATGTAAAATGTTTGATTGTTCAAATCAAAATAAACAAACCATCCACAGTGGGAGAACTAATTGTATTAATTTTGAAAAAAATATTTAAAATCAACTTAAACATCAAGATAAAACTTGCCTTTCAAATAAGTTCCGGCAGTCTTCATGAGTTCCATGAAACAGTAGCTTACCCTCTGACATTAGTGAAATGGAGTTAAACTCCTTGAACAAATCGGAGGAGGGCTGGTGTACGGAGCAGATCACAATCTTGCCAGTGAGCGAGAGACCTTTCAAAATTCCCACCACTAAAGAGGCGTTGTAACTGTCCAACCCGGTTGTCGGCTCGTCGCATATCAGAATTTGTGGGTTCGATAAAAGCTGGAAATTGTCAACAAGAATTTAAGCAAATAACTAATATTAATATTGTCTTTTCTATGAGAGTCACGTGAAAGTTTGTAAGATTTATATAGCAGATTCAGTGGCAGAACTTAAATTAAATAATAAAACTTATAAAAACGGTCATATGAAACTATTATGAATGATTCCATTGAAGTGAATGAACTATAAAAAGGACCCGAGGAGATAATCGAGCGTAAACATAGGTTCAACGGAACGTAAAGTCGTCGAGCATCGTTTTTATGGCGGTTAATCTTAAGTCTATGATATCCTTACTCTTATTATAAATGCAACAGATACGCGCCGATCGAAATTCTATCCGGAGCGACAGAGTGGAATGTGGTCTCTCATCCACGCGGCTCTTGTAACTTGTTCAGAACATAAAGACAAAACTTTTTAAAAGAGTATTTAAGGAATTATAATTTTATTATAATCGAAAAGTATCTTATTCTATGATTTTTATTTTATCATATATAATTATGTAATAAACATGACAACCACACATCTTTAGCTACTAACTAACAAGCTTAATTTGTCACAATGATGACAAACAACATTTTAAAATAATATCAAAATATAACTTGTTAAACATGATAATTCTAAAGATTTATATACAACAAAGCAATCATGAGCCGGTTATTTGAGGTCATAAATTATGGTATTAACCTATTCAACAGCTCAACGATGGAATAAATAGCCCTGAACCATACAAACGACATAATAACAGTGTTGATCGGCGTATAATGGTCGTGGGACGGAATGTTACAAACTTACAATGGACGATACAAATTCATAAGAAAGTAAACTCGTAGAAGCTTATTACCTCCTTATTGGAGGTTTTCTAAGCTAATCTGTTTTAAAAGAATTCAAAGAAAGCCTTTACGTAATAATATAAAAGAGAATAAAAGAATCTGATTGGGTGTTTTAGCTATAATGTTGTGAGACGGAAACGGTTAAAGAAGTTTACGTCTCTTTTTATATCAGTAAATTAATGATTTATGGGTTATATGATTTTACACGATAGACGAATACGAGTTCAGTAAAACTAATATTAAAGATTGCTTCGCATTTATCAATGAGATCACACGGAGCTTGACTGCTACATTATTATCATTGAACGTTTTCATGTAGAGCTTGCCCACTTTTAAAACATTTCTTTCTTAATATAGTATATGAATGTAAAATTTTCTTAAAAGTAAGTTTATATTCACGAACTATCAATCGTATGTGCTAACTAAAGCGTTAATAGCAGTTACTGACTCAGAGAGATAAACAAATTACTGATTTCCTTTATTTATTATAATAACTTAAAAGCACCTGACAAACATTTATTTCTATGCAAATTAGATTAGTGTGTAGTATGCGTGCTATCTCTTTCTAATCTAGACGAATGATTCTCATTGATTTGTGATTTGATTACTTACAGATGATGCTAACGACAACAACCGCCGCTCTCCGCCCGATAACGACCGAATGAAAGAATTTTCATGAGCTTTCAATTTTAACATGTCCATGATTTTATTCAAAACTGTGCAATTGCATGAATCTTTGGCGCTACCAATTTTCATTTCTTTCTGAAATATAAAAAAAATACATAAAATTTCCTAGACATATATGGTCATAGATGAATTTCAATACTACTCGACATAATTATAAAATACTAGCGGCCCGCCCTGGCTTCGCACGGGTATTTAATAAATATTTTAAAAATTATAAATAAAAAATTATATCGCGTACGTTCATCACGTACGTATAATGTAGGATTCTAATGGTGAAAGAATTTTTCGAATTGGTCCAGTAGTTTCGGAGTAGAATAGGTTTAATGCAAACGAACAAACAATCAAGTCCTTCCTCTTTATAGTATAGATGCCTCTGCTTCAGGGTAATGTGAATGTCTAATAATTAAAGAATTGTTCAAATTGATTCAGTTAACCATTTACGTATCGTAACAAACATCTTTCTTCTTTATAATATGAAAAGGTATAAAATTAAACATACCAAAAATTGTGAAAACCATAGACATTTGTGGAATCACTCACCATAAATACCAAATGCTCCCTGACGCTGAGACAGTCCATGAAGACGTCGAACTGCGGCAAGATCTCCACCGCGCCCGGCGGCAGATCCCTGACATTCCGTCCGTTCACGGTCACCACACCCTCTGACGGCAGCGTACATTTGCCACCCAACGAGACTAAGTAGGTTGTTTTCCCTGCACCGCTGTAGAACGAAAGTCATAAGGGACTATTCTATTTTATATTGTTTCCCATCATCTCCTTAATCTCGCCCTGTTACTTCTTACGTTTGGCATCTCTGTTTCTATATATTTCCTTATTTTTAGAACGGAGTTCTTTGTCGCTCGTTATCATTTGTTTGCCGGCTGAGACGTTAGCCCGAATAATGTGTAACAGTAACATCACGAGGTAAGGGGAATGCCATAAGCGAGCGCTTTCTTGTGGTTTTAGCAAACTTTATAAAATTTTAATTTATTTCTAATTTTAACGTCTATATATCCTTTTTATTAATATAAATTAGTTAACATTTTATATTTTTAATTAAAATATTAACTAATTTATAAATACACAGAAAAGTACAGAAATACAGCGAAAGGAACTCCATTCTAACCGGGTGTAGAAGACACCTCTCTCTTTTTGTTTTGTTTTTGGACATTGACTATTGTTAAATTTGACCTATTTATGTTTAATTTGTCCAGTATGAATATTATAATTATGTAAAATATAATTTACTTAGTGCATGCTATTTTACCTCGGCCCAAGGATCGCCAAAAATTCTCCAGATTTAATGCAGGCCTTGACTGAAATTAAAATTTTAACTGTCAATAGGGTATAAATTTTATAATATATTTGGGTATTAAAACTTAAACGCTTGTCGTTATATTTTATGAAAATATCATACTTGATGCTAAATGGTTCCGCGACTTAGAATTAATCTCGATAATAATTATAACAATATTTCAATAGTGAAATGAATTAACGAAGTGAATTCAATTTAATTAAAAAGCGAGCGTATACGTAATTTATCGAGCGATACCTTTTTATATTATGTGAACCCAGGATGTGATAAAACGGGTGCGGCAGGTAAATAATATGTTAATTAAAAAAAATGTGACCCCTTAGTAAGATCCTCCTGCCGATTCAACGAATTCATTTCTATTCCTTTGAACAGATTTTTTATCGTACTTTTTACCGTCATTAAGTATAAGTGTTTTCGGTTTGCTTGGTTTCTTTCTCCACCACGACTTGTCTTCTGGTGTCCACACTTTGAGCCCTTTCACCTTCAGAACTACGTCAACTATGCCCAAAGTATCGTCATTTTTCTGAAACAATCAATATACTTAACATTATATAATATTGTCGTACAGTATATTATTAGGTATTGACTGTCCCTATTTCCTCCTAGAAACAGCCCATAGGCAATCATTTAATGTACCTTAGGATCCTCTAACTATCGCCAGGATTCGTTTATGCGGAGCGCTGGCTTCCCTCTTTAGTAAGCACTCAAAAAGTTCAGATTTAAACATTTTTAACACAACAATCCGTAATCAACTAGTTGTTATCAATTAAATTACTGTTATAAAACATATATTAATTATTTTTTAAACTATTTGTGATTACGTAACATTATTGTACAATGTCAAATATTCGTGAGGAACTGTTACTGACCAGGAATGGTTACCATTATATATAATACCCATTTGACATAATTATTGCGTTTTCGTGTATATTTATTTTTACAGTTTACAATAACATTGACAGACGGCGTCGATCGCATTTGCGGTAGTGATCTAAAACTTTAGTACCCTACACATGTCCTTTGTTGGGTACTGTAGGAGTGCCGTGCAGCGGTTTTTTTGATGCACTACTATTAGCGCTTTATTTCTGAACTCATGAGACCGGAGTTTTGTGCGGTTCGCAGCGAAGCTGTGGAAGACCGCGACCCGCGCGCTTCTACTAGTTTCCCGCCGACTTCTATGCGCGCGAACAATCGTGCACATATCCGACGTTAAACGCGACGTGAAAATGTTTTCAATTTAAACAAAAATATTGCGACAAACGAGCAACCGGTTCACCTGATGTTAAATGACCGCTACCTACGTTCGCAACAAGCAACTGAGTTGCAGATGTGCTGCCTACCTTCAATGAACAAAGGATGGGAGAGACAGAAAATAGGATCCCCCGTCCAATCCTCTTACCTTTCCCATCTTATACTTTGTAGGAAACGATGCGAAGGGGAAGAGAGCTGACACCGGGCCTCCGACACCTCACTCATCAGACAAAACGCAGAAGTATAAAATACTCATACTTCACGCTAGTTTTCTGTGAGCCCGTTGCGGGCTCTACCACTGTTTTTTAGCCCACTACGGGTAAAAATCGTTCTGGTACATCTCTCATAAGCATCTCACGTCTGCAACTCATTAGCTTGTTGGAGATGCCTATGGATGGCGGTTGCTTTAAGTCGGGTAAATCGGTTGCTCCACATTTTGTTATAAAATAACTGATTGTGCTCATTCGCTATCCTCTGATAAAAAAAATAAATTCATAAGCAACTGCATTTTTTTATTATGTTTTATTTTATTAAAATAATTTATCCGGAGGCCTAATTACAGACTTCTTCCCCTTCCCACCCTTTCCTTATAAGGATAGGATGGGAACGGGAAGAGGATTGGATAGGGAGAAGGGGCGGGGAAAAGGAAATATCCTTATTCCTGTCTATCCACTCCTCTGTCCATTAAAGGGAGGCAACGCATCCGCAACACATTTGCTTGTTGCGGATGTCTATGGGTAGCCCTTACAGAACATCAGGTGATCCGCTTGCTCGTTTGCCACCTTGTACCATAAAAAAATCTAAGTACATATATTGAGAGGTGCGCAGTTGGATAATTATTACAAATTATAAATTGTGCAAGGATAAAAAGGATTTTCGCGATCTGGGAATTCGGCACGTCAACCCATTTCATATTTTATATTACTTTAATAAAACAGTACATAACGATCTTACCTCTCCTGTTTTTCGTCGATGTTATTGAACGCAGTATCAGAAATCCCAGTATAATTCGATCGCTAGTAATTGTGCGAAGCTTCCTTTATAAGGTGAATGCATTCGAAACAAGTATTTACGTTTATTTTTTTACTCGTTATCACCTACATCCGGACCCAAGTCGTATCATATCGATCGCCTTTCGTATTGGCAATGTCCAGTGTTTATTACTATTTACTTCGATATTATTGTTGAGTAAAATTTCGTGTAATTTTTGGGAATTGTCAGTAAATTAAAAACTTGATGAGAAGACCTTTGGATGCGTCAAGACAATAATTTCAACTCCTCTGTATTATACGCGCTTTTATTATTTAAAAATATTTCTTTGTAAAATACATATATAGGTGATGTTTCTATACAAGTCGGAATGTAAATGTCCACAATTTTTTTTAAATAAAAAAACGGTAGCAAACAAGCATTCCACCTGATGTTAAATAAACGCTACCCATGGGCATCTACAACTAGCTAATGTGTTGCAGAACCTGCACGTATACCCTGAAGACAAACGAACGAGGTTTTGGAGACTGATCAGTTTTGCGAGATACCCAGACCTTATACGAATCTATCACCTATATCTAAGAGTTTTCCTGTGTCAAGAGGGTAGGTTTTGGTGTGTCAGATGGCAATCGCCAAAAATTGCCGAATCTCTTGGAATGTATAATAAAAAGGTCGTTGCCGCATAAGGACGCACAGGCACATCGTCCTGCATCGAATAGTCTGAACAGGGAAGACAAGAGAACTAGCGTCACTTTTTAACCTTAGAAAGGTAGATTTCGTTTGTCTTCAAGAAACTAGATCAAAACATACACATCAAAAGATACACTAGATCAAAAGCTCGGATATCGATGACGGCTATAAACTGGCGTCGCAGTTGCTGTAAACACAAAACACCACAATAACATACTGGAGGTCAACCGCATAAATTACTGATGAGTTTTGTCACTAAAAGTACTAGTACTACTAAAAGTAGAAGTCTTAAATGTATTCTCAGCTTATGTCATTAAAAATGCCCTTAGAAGGATTGTCTCTTCTATTGGGTGGTGACCTTAATGGCCACTTAGGTGCAAACAAAGACTTCGTCAAAAGAGTACACGCAGGTTACGGATTTGGCACTACAAATAGTGAGGTGCAAGTTATCCTCACTACAGCATAGCCTTTGATCTTGAAGTTCTCAATTTGTTCTTTGCCAAAAAGTCAAAACAAATTATCAAGTACAAAAATGGACAAACATCGTCGCAGGCTACATTCTCGT
This sequence comes from Papilio glaucus, assembly GCA_000931545.1. Lineage (NCBI taxonomy): Eukaryota > Metazoa > Arthropoda > Insecta > Lepidoptera > Papilionidae > Papilio > Papilio glaucus. The sequence goes on from JWHW01057405.1 coordinate 231,370, forward strand.
AAATCGGATGCATATCGGCCGTATAACAAATTGCAAGGTAATCCCGGGAGATTGTACCATTACCAACATCGCATCTTTGTTATGGATATGCTGTTTAGAAATAAAACCAAGGAGAAACTGTCTTAAACTCCGGAGATCACCTAATGGTTGGATTTAAAAGGTAACAAAATTGCCGAATTCTGTGAGCAGTTTAAAAACCTAGAAGGTGACACGGAGTCAGACGTTGACAGTATATGGGATAATCATCGCAAATCCGTCATAAAATCTGCACCAAAAAAAAGTAGGAGAAATAACGGAGAAACGTGGTGGTGGTCAGGAGAAGTAAAAAATGCTATCCAAAGTAAACAAAAGTTGTCTTTAGGATTTGACAGTCCATCCCGCTCCTGTCCAATAATGCGCCGCATAACGATAGTTTATACGTCGCGTTCCTCACCGACACGGACACGTAAATTTTACGTGTGATGTGGTTGTGGCAATATTTATAAGCAGGGATTGTTGCCTGGACGTAATGAAGATTTAAAAATAAAAATGGTAAGGAGGAACCGTAAAATCCGCTATGCAGTTCTGTCAGTACAGTTGACAATATAAACTAATGCTTCAGGTCGATCCTATGCAGACAAGAATATGTATAATGTGACTGCAATAAATAAGCAGAAAGAAGTTGCTTTCCATCTTAGGAGATGTAGTGTAGGCACTATTATTGAGCATAAATCTCACTCCTGAGTGAAACCTAATACAACACGGGAAAGCTCTTTGTCTTTGAGTTGTGAAATTATAACATCTATAAGAGTACTTTTCGTTTTAACTGCTAACAATAGTCTCAAGGCACTAAATTCTTATTACATACAAAATATTCATAAGTACACCCTTGAACTGTAAGCTGTATCGATTGTAAATATCCAGTGTTCAAACTGTAAACAACGATTTGCGATTTAAAAGTATGCATTGCAACAATAAAAAGTATAAAGGTTATATATTCTTAAACGCAGCGGTTTATGACACCTAGTTGACAGTTAAAATCACAGTAAATTCAGTAAAATATTAAAGTGTAATTATAATAACATTACCTTTGATAACTCCATTTATAATGAACACAACCACTGCCACAAACTGTACTACAATTGACAACAGTCTCATACGATATGGAGACGGTATATCAGGAAGCAGACCAAAAATCCAAACCGCAATAAACACGATGAGATTGAGAAAGAACTCTTGGCGCCGTATCATATAACGAGATTGTTGTTCAAACAGATAAGCGGAGATATGTCGCTTTATTTATACTCCTTGACGTTAATGTAGTTTGTCTTGTCTCATGCAGTCAGTAAATATAATTTATGATTCGCTTTTGATTTCATTTACACAGTGAACAAAAGCTTATAAGATTAATAAGCGGGTCATTAAATTCCAAAATATTAGAGTGCTAAAGAAGATCAATGGCATATTGATGTATTCTTGTATTTAAACATTTTCCAAAAGAGATTTGTGGCTTTTTATTTCGGAGTAGGAGGTAGGTTTCCATGGTTGCTGTAGGATGGCGTAGCAAACAATTCAGTAACCACGAAATTGCTATAAGTATCTAAATGGTTCCAAACTTGCATTAGTATACGAAATGGCAAGAAATAGAGTAAGAAAATGTTTAAATATAATTTTATTAAAAAAAAGCAGTGTATATATTAATAAAAAATGTTTCCGCCCGGGATCGAACCGGGGGCCTTCTGCGTGTTAGGCAGATGTGATAACCGCTACACCACGGAAACTTATAAGTCATTATAATAATAAACTAAACGTTTCTTATCCTTTGTTTTCTTTTCAGACAATTATCGCCCACTAATGTACGCAGGCCATTGATCGCCACAAAGCCCAGTCTAACCTTTGCCCTCAAACTTGCAAAAACGGAGTTCAAATTAATATTTTTTCGTAATTGTAAGCTTTTATTGATAATCTAAGTGTAAAATCACAATTTATTATAAATTATGTCTTATTTTTATAAAAATTCCATTGTACATAAATTAATTTATTTTAAACACGAGCTATGCTCGTGTGTTTTAGGCAGACAGTTAAACTTTCGGGTATACCAAAAAGTTTAACACCCTGTAAATATGTTGTTATAGTCCACTCTAATTAATTAATTTAAGGACAATAGATTAAAGTCCAGAGTCCGGTGTCTGTACGTTCGTATTTACTTGAAATATTATTTTACTAGGTAGTACGAAAACATTTAAACAGTGATAAAGTCAAACAGTGACAAAACAACTCACAAAAGATGAAGATGAAGAGACACAACGAAGAAATATCGGTGTGGTTTGACGTACGAGGAGTACTTGAATCACCTGAACCTTCTGAACCACTAATTTGGTGATTTTATATTTGGAATGGTGATTACTTTACTTGTGATCTCCTCTCCTCTTGCTTCCATGCCCCTTGTTACAAGAATATCTATATAGTTAAAAAAAAAATATTCGCTGAAAAAATATTCGCTAGCGGTAAAGTTATAACCCGAAATCAGTTTATGACGCTGACCTTATAAAATGGCAAACATTGCAGAAAACATTTGTAAATGCCAAAATACATACTAAAACGTGTTATTCGAGTAGGTTAATAGCAGAAGAGTGAGCGTTGTTGTTTGCAATTTATATGCAATACGTATTTTAGAACATTTACAATGGAAGATTTTTATCCTTTACCATCAACACGTTGAAACAAAACCAATTCAAAAATGGTGAAAACTTATTTTTTAAAATGAGTTTCTGAACTGTAATAGATGTCTTCGAAGAACGCTCCATCACTGATGTCTACGAAACTGTATCGACTAAACAAGTTAAGAAAAATGATTTGTGATTAAACGTCACAAATAATCGGTCTAAACTGGCGGAGCTCATGCTTAAAATAATTAAAACAAACATTTCTGTTAAACACTTTTATTAATATTACAATAAATTTCTCACACTCTAGTAAAATAAGTAATACTTATTACACAAAGATACAGATGTACTTTTATACACAATTACAATAATGTACCGTAGAATTCGTTATGACTTTAGTCGCTCGCACATAGCACTCAATAACTCCATGAATAAGTGCACATTAGTGCTTTGACAGTTGACATATTGATGGAAATTATGCGGTCGAGTTTTTGTCACAGAAAAAAAAGCAACAACCTGGCAGATTATAAAAGTAAACATTGCTATTGTAAGATTAAACCTAACCTCATTGATTTATCTCACTTCAGACAACTATGCCGCATAAAATCCATCCATCTTTATTATAGAGAAGGTCACTTAACATTAACAACTATTCACGAATGAATAATAGACAAAAACAATAATTAAGAGTCAATATAACATTAATAAAATCATGTCATAAATTCGATCAGAGTAGGCACTTTAAATAATATTTATATTATTATGTATCGTACCATAGAATCAAACCAAAAAACACACGATAAAACCCATTATTCTTAAAGCTCATACATTTGATTCCAGGAACAATCTAAAGAGATTAGATCAAAAGATGATCATTCGTTTACATTAGGTGATAGTAATAATTAACATTAGATAGAAGAATAGATATAACTATTTTCACTTTGTTATAGCAAAGAACATGTTTAAGATTTTATTTTTAATATTTATCTTAGATTCAAACTAGATGTCTTTCAAAATTATCAGTTACAATTGTTCCTGAAGTCGTATTTTTCAAAACTGGCTGCTTTCCCATTGGTCCAAAGTAATGTTTTGGAGAGTGTTGATTGGTCAGTTCGCGACGGGCAGCGGGGCGGAGGCTCGCAATTGGGTCAGCAGGCGCACGACTTGCCGCCACCGCCGCTTCTGCTGTTCTCGCCGTTCGCGATCTTGTGATCGAGTGCGAACCTCTCACCGTCCTTGTCGTTATTATGTAGTAGCTTGTCATTAAGAAGGATCTAGGGAAATAAAAATGACGGTTGAGTATCTTAAATAAGTTCATGGAAAATCTTTGAGGTTCTAAATATAATAGTAGGTGGACTCTATCGCGATACACCGCCATATCGGTCGGAGTGAGGTTTAATGCAGGTTTAACGTCAATTCAAGAATCAAGGAATCCATTTGCTAAGCTACGAAATCATCATGAAATGATGTAAGATTTACAAATATACGGTACGCAGGCTTTTCATCCGTAAGCTTTTAAAACTCCGCAGCTAAGACATGGGAGAGAACGGGGCGAAACCGGAAAATTAACTATATTATTTATTAAAAATTATTGCTGCAATTAAACATTTGTTGTTGATAATGCTGATGATATACATAGGTTTGCTAAAAATACTTATCAAAAAACTTTTTAAAATACCAATGGCGAGCATGTTTTACAACAAAAATTAAGATATAATTTAATCGTAAAGATACCATTCGACCGCACTTCTGAAGCGATTCAAAATAATCATTACGCAATTTTAAAGCCATTCAAAAACCTTAATATGCTCGTTATGATACGTTTATGTTTATTTTAAAGTTAAAATTTTATACGATTATGTTAATTTGGAAATAAAAAATTCAAAATAAGGATTGAGACATTATCCCTTTCGAAATTACACTCGCGCCCACAAACTGATAACTGAGCTACACTACATAACTTATTTATAAGATATTACATCACTAATTTATAGTAATGAACTTACTAAGTTAGGTCGATTCAGTTTAAGTGCGATTTTAGGACTGTAGATTTTGAGTTGAGAGAGAGTCAACTTGAAAAAAGAAATGTATTCTTACCTTATTCACTAAGGAACGTGCAGCCTCTTCGATGTTAATGTTCTCTTTGGCCGACGTTTCAAACCAGCCTGCGAAACCTTTCTCGCGGCAATACTCCTCCATCTTGGCAGAAGAATTCACAACACCTTCCTTTTGCTGATCACACTGCAAACAAAACAATCCATTCAGCCTGATTGACTATCATGGTTACTTTCATATTTCATTCTTGTTATTTGATACGCACCGTAAAAACGCAACAAGGATATGAGAAATATTCGAGCGCCCAGTGCGCGTCGCCTGAACATCGTTCGACATAACGTGACGCGATTGATTGGATTGAAGTAGCGTAGGATGGTAAGTAAAACTAGGTACAATAGCACCGACGTACTTTGGCGCATTGTTCGGACACATTTTGTGTATCTAAAATTTGTTTCCAGTGTCCTATTTGGAATCTAATTACTACGTCCTTCTTAGTAAGCTGACGATTACATTTTTACACCTACCTATAAGCGGGGCTCGGCACGGCTAGAGGCGGACCGCTTGATAATATTAATTAACATAACATTTTCATACGTTTATGTTAAGCCCCTAATTATGTTAGGTTAAAATGTTTTTTTGACCTCGAAAATTTTATTAACAGTATCCGGACCTCGATATTTTTGTCACCTGTTAGAACTGCTAGGCTTAAAAGGGAAAAGTATGGATTAGTGTGTTGTGACTGGAATTGCGAAAGTTATGCTTCGGTGGTTCGGGCATATGGAAAGGATGAATGAAGAGAGACAAGACAAATTTATGTTGTGCGTCAGCGTTGGCAGGGAACGTCCTAGGAGAACTTATATCGATCAGACTAGTGACATACAAAAGAAAGTACAGATATAAGGAGTACCCGTAACCGATGAGCATATATACGTAGATATATGGACGTAGATGAAGCGAGAGAGGAGTGCCACCGTGCCCAACCGAGAGCATATTTTATTCTATTTTTGTATGCGGGCCTAACTTAAAACTACTTACCGACCCCTGCTATAGTGCCTGTCATAAATATTTGTAAAAACATAGCCTAAATTGAAGTAGGTAATATTGTCACCAATCAGCTTATACCAGAAAATAAAGTTAAAGCAAAAACTAGTATAATTGTTTTAATTAAATTATTACGTTCTAGTTATTTTATTAGTAGATGCGCACAACCAAACATGATGTCAATCAGTCGAACTCGACTGAATCATCGCCTCGCTACGGAGTGGGCGTTAGGCGTATTCTTTGCGGATCCATGAGACTATTCTCAACTTATTTGCATTTTATTAAATTTTCCAAAATCCTGAGTTGCGTAGTTACAATAAATAATATATGTAATTGTAATAAATGTAAATAATATTGTTAGTCAACTTGAGTACAAACCTTATTAGCCAGTAGTATACAAGGTATGGGCGAGCCATCGGGCAGCTGAACCTTGGTGTCGAGGTCGTTCTTCCACTTGACCACCGCGTCGAATGTAGCGACCCGAGACACGTCGAACACGATGAACGCCCCCACCGCCTCCTTGTAATACACCCGCGTCATATTGCCAAAGCGCTCTTGACCTAGAAAATTAACAAACACTATTTTAGAATCATTTTATGAGAATCAAAAGAGATTTGGTAAAAGTATTAAATTCAGGGACGGGCTTGGCAGAGAGGGCGCGGGTAAAAGCGGGGAGTCCTCCTTTCCACCAACACTATTCCCATTGACAGAACAAGCACCGTTTCTGATAAAAAATTTAAGATAAATTTCATAGCTCAACGCTTTGGTTAAAAAATCTACTAAATGAAAATCTAACTCCCGCTATCGAATTTAAGGTAAATTTCTTAAATATTTTTAGGAAATCTGTTGCATTGGATGAAAAGTTAAATAATAATCACAATTAGCTTTTTTTTATTGGGCATACCGGTTCGGTAAAATAAAGAAAATTGTTAAACGTCAACGCAATCATAACTAAGAAATATTGTAAACGTTTTTAAACGAACTTACATTGAACACTTCCGACAATGGTCAATATTGAATGAATTCAATTTTCAACCATTATCAACAAGGCAAGAAATAACAGACAATAAATCACCATTAACATAAAAAACATCCAAGCAAAACTGAAACTAAGATCATCCATATTTCATTGGCTTTGACTAATTCAATTGTTAGCTTGTCAAAACCAATACTTGTCCTAAAACGATTCATTATAAAAACTTCTTGTATTAACTAACCTATAAATAAAGGTAATAAAGACATCCTCGTTCAAAGAAAACAGGTTCGTTGCATAAGACACGTTTTGATGCTGCACGGGAGTTTTGTTTTTTGATGGGTTTGTTCCGGATAAACATAAAGACTACTAAACTGATTTTAAGATTTTCTTTCTCCGGTTAAAAGCTCTTGTATCAGTGACTAACCTATATTTTTAAACGCTATATTTTTATGTTTACCTACTCTAGTCAGGCGAAGTAGTGGTGAATTGCTAATCCTAAATAAAGTTCGAGACGGATGCTATCTGCTAGTATATATAACAAAGGCTTCAAAAGGAAGCTAATTGTTTATTTATATTACTCCATAGGGAAATTGAATCAGCAGAGAATTGAAAATGAAAAATCAGAGATGAGTGCCCAACTCATCTCTGATTATTCATTCTTAAGACTTCAACTTATGTAGCGACATAATAAGATAAAATTTGTATTTGATAAACGTTATAAATGTTGGATAATTTGTAGTAATGTACTTACCTGCGATATCCCATAGCTGCAAGCGTATGATCGTATTCGAGTCCCAGTTGAGAACCTTGAGTGCGAAGTCTACGCCGATAGTGGCGCGGTAGTGTTGGCTAAAGAACTGGTGGACGTAGCGCTTAATGATCGACGTCTTCCCGGTTCCCAGCTCACCAATCACCAGGATCTTGTACAGATGCTCCCGCCGCTCGGCGCTCGGGGTCGCGTGCGACTGCGGGGAAAATATTACTTTAGGATGCTAGTTATTTAGCTAAATTGGTTTTGCTCAAAGCAGAGGCGAAAAACTATACGATAGACAATCTTATTTTGAATCCTATTTAAGAGAATGTAAATATTTTTTGTGTTCAAATTATAGTGGATTGCATATTTTAATTACCAGGGTAACCATTAAAATTAATATCAAAGTAATATTTTTAACGATTATATTATTTAGATACGGAAGCATTAACCAATGAAAAATCACAATAATATAGTTTTAGTAGGCAGTAAGAAAACTAAAAATTCTTTTCTTTAACGAAAACATAAAAATGATATACTACAAAATATATGTATAAGTATATTGCAGATGAAACGTCATTAATACCAGTACCACCTGAACTGATTTAAAGAAATTGGTTTAAGAAGACTTCAAATTAAGATGTCTATTTGTTTCATTATCCTTCAAACAAACAGTCTGAGTCTTCTTCATATACAACAATAACTACACTAGAATACCGCATTCTAGAACAAAGCCGCAAGCGAGACGGTCAAAGTACTAGACGGTAAATACATAATCCCTTCACAGCACATGTCGGTGCGTTTAATATACCTAGGGCCAACGCAAACGTTCTGTTTACTGCAGAGTCCGGCTAACAGCGTATGGCTATCTTCTAATTAATGTCAATTAACGACCTGACGTAACGACGCTCATTTCAGGACTTACATCTGTTGATCATAGACAACGATGACTTTATTATCTATATTTGATGATGAGGAGCAACTTCTGTAATTTAATGGTAGAAGAATCCGTTTAAATTTATATTACCTAAACAAAATTATGCGTAAGAATTACGACGATAACTCATACCGACTGACCCTAACAGACCCTACAGTGCAATGATGACATGTTTGACATACAAAGTATCAAAGAAGTAACTCTCACGTGTCTATCACTACGTGTATTTTACGTCTCTAAATCCTCGTTCCTCCTGCATGAGTAGACAAGGATCGTCGGAATTCTATATTTAAAATACTATTAAAATTTTAATTGTCTTTTATGTCTTCTTCCTTTTCCTAATTATTACTTTTCGTGCTATTTATTTGCAAAATTAAAAAAAAACCCTACATTTCTTAAAAAACTCATGTCATCTCTTTAATTTTTTCTATTTCTAGGTTCAACCTTTCACAATGTGCGCGTGATATTTCAATCCGTCCATATAATGTCACAATTTAATCTAAAAGAGAATAAAAATATACTATTGAATTTCGTATTAAAAGTAGTCAAATGATTTGCTGCTACTTTTGACGTATGTGTAAATTGTTGCGTCCAATTACACATTGCAAAAAGATTTATTTTGTGTACATATGTAAGTTAACATCTCCCGCGTATAATAAAGAATACACGAGAAGCGTCCTTCAGCCTGTACCACAGTAATGCACAATGACGCACGCAATTGCATAGCTGTGATGAAATTAACTGTACCTTGTTTCATTGCAAGATATGATTGTTGTAAACAAACAAACGTCATTTACCATACATGCGTATTATTACACTTTTTATACTTTAATCGGAAATATTGTAATTTCAGAAGCGCCAATAGCTTAATGGTTACGGGTACGGACTGCGAAACATACACAACATGGTCGTTAGTTCGAACCCGCCATCCGGCTATTGTCGCAAACCATTTCCAACCAAGCTTAAGCTTGGCCGGGAATGGTTTAAGAGAAATATTAGTAAATTATTTCTATAATCTTCTAATATTTCATATACATGAACGAGTAGGGTCGACGTCACGCAGGCGGCCGGCCGTAAAAAAACTATAGCCAAAACCTATTACAGTATGGACTACGGCCGTAATGCACCGACATCATATAAGAAAAAAAGTGCGAAAAAGGCAGGAAGAAGAAGAAGATCGGAACTGTTATTTTGTGGCAATCGTAAGATTAAGTGAATTGAAATTTTCAAAAAACAATAAGAATAAATTGTTTTTTGAAAATATTTTGAAATTTACTAATTTTACAACACATACACACACAAATCACATTGCTGTAAATCAAGTTGTATATGTATATTATTACTAATAACTAATCCACAATCGTTATACAGAAGAAATGGGAAATAACATTTATTGGTGTAGTTAGTAAACCTATATCGTAACGCCAGCGATTTCTAATTATTTTACTTTATACATGTAATATAGTGCCACGTTTCGCGATATTATGTACATTTTTGTGATAAAAAAGATAAAATATCACACACACTGGAGACGGATCATTCCACACAATTTTGGGAGTGAGGAATTTACGCGAATATCGCAGATGTATGGATAAAAATATTTAATTATTATAAGACTAAGAAAAAACCTTAACTTGATCCTAATGGTAACTATATTTTTTGAAGTATATTATATTAGTGTTAAAATTAATGTGATACTTTAAACTTTGGTGTATAAGTTCGTATAATAGGACCAAAGATCTTTCATGCAATACATGTTGGACATTGTTTCAATATGTATTGCATATAACCTACGTGATCCTATCCTTCAAAATAGCTTTTCATTGCCCTTCGGAAATTCTTATTTTAATGCTTTGAAGAAAACATAAGCTTGTTTCGATTACAAAATGATATCTAATAATTTATTATAACTTTATTAGTATGTATCAAATACAAGAAATTAATAAAATAATATTTTCCCACGGTGCAATATGAATATTCAACAACCAGAACTCATTTTATTCTAAAAATGAGTTAAACAAGAGATTATTTTCAACATTTATTTATTTCCTTTAATTTTATGAAATATTAAGTACCAAGATAATTTTTTATTACATATTCCCACGATAATTAAAAATATCTTTTAACATAAATATCGCGTTTGTATAATTTTATAATGCATTTTTGCTTTTACAAACCTATATGTTATTTAATCCTAACAATTAAGGTAATTTTAAAAAAGAATTAACAATAATATTTTATACATTGCGATTAAAACTTTAAATTGTTGCTAAAGTTTAAATAGTTAAAATCTTTTTTTTGCATTTAATTAACTTTTAATAAAAGTTAATTATTGAATTAATCTCGTTGCAATTTAATTTGATGAGTAGATTGATGTGGCAAATAAATTATATAAAATATTATTGTATATATATGTTTTTAAATGGTTTTTGGTTTATTCTGTTAAATTGATAAATCTCGTTTCAGTGAAATAGCCCATCTACAATATTAAGGCCTGGATGTGACATCGCCGTGAGACGCCCTGTATAACACTATATCAAAAATACCTAAAACCAACGAACAAATAAAAATACATTACCATGGATGAAAAAAAAAAACAAAAAAGTATAAAAAGATCAAGTGAAATACTAGAATATATATCTAAAGGACACTAGCCCGAACATAAATGTTTATATCTATTCCTTTTTGTAAATATTTGTTAAACAACCGATTAAAAGTAGGTCATGAGACAAAACTGACTTGATAAAATGTATGTCTTAGCAACAACAATGTAAATAAGTTAGTAACGAGTTATCAGTTCACATTGTAATTGATGTTTACAATTTCCCACTATCAGAAAATAAATGGTTCATCATAGATTGCATTACATAAGTATTGAGCATCTGTTATAAGCAGCTTAGAAGATATTTTGTAAAAAGCTCTCATAGTTGCGTAACATTAACGACGAACACGTAATAATTAAAGACTGTATTAATATTTCCTGTAATTTTAAGTTATAACTTAAGTAAAATCTTAGAAAGGACAATGCTTCAACGTTTTGAACAAACAGTAGTACCGAATAATTCCTAATCTATAGTTTTACTTATGTGTCAGGTCAATGTCTGTCTGTCAAGTCAATGTGATATTTTTTTATAAAACTTTAAAAAAACTGTTGGCACATGCTAATCAGTAGATTTTATATCCGAACTGTCTAACCTTCAAATTCCTCCATGTTGACTTTAAAAGTTAACAGAAAAGATATTTAATAAAGTAATAAATTTTATTAGAAAAATACATGTTTTACAAGATAAAAGCATTAATTTTGTCTACATTCCTATTACATCAAAACGTGGCTCAACAGAATTGTTATTGACATACCTGAATGAAATTTAAAAAAAACTTACGCGATTCGGCTTCGGTTTGGGCGACATCTTTGTTCACGAGCGCCGCGATCGAGATATCGGTTCGTCAAGAAACTCGTGTATAATTCCAATGGAGCAAGATACGTGAATGATATGGAATATTCTCGATTATAAACTCGCACATTGCTGCGGACTATTACGGCCTTACGCACATCTTCTTTTTTTATTTTAATTTATAATTTTAAATCGAATTCAAGTTCTTCGATTTAAACTGCGTCACACTTTTATTACTTACGTCAACACTAAAATACATGTATTTTATATAGAGTAATATATCAATTATAAAAAGAAATGTTTATGTTTCAATTGAATGAAAATCAAGTAAACATTTAAAAAAAGAATTAGAAAAATTCACAATGGCGGTTGTAGTCGAACTATTATGATGTACCGAAGACAGGCCATTTTATTAAGTGAGTTGAAGTGGGTGCACGATTTCTTATCGGACGTTTGATAACGGACGAGTGTTTATTACAACTTTTCCTTCCCACTCGAACTGTTTATTCGACATTTGTAGATTCGACTTTACAAATACGAATACATGTTTTTCCTAAAATATGTTATATCGACAGATATTATCATAAACGAACGAGCTGTTTAAAGGTAGATATGTAGGTCTTGCATTGTCTAAAACCACTATTTAATTTAACAAAACCTATTTCGACTAAAAAGTAATAGTGCGAATAACTAATGGAGCTGTCACATTTTGACAACTTTACGTACCAAGATACCAAACTTGGCGTCGAGATTCGGATGCGAACTACTTAACCACTAAACTCTTGTGACGTTTCGTATCGACTTAGAATAGTTGAGTAATTGGATATCAACAGAAATGATATTTTTTTATCATTTCGTAAGGTTTCCTCATGATGTTCTATTGATAGTCTAAGTCATCTTCGTATAAGTTCTTTTACTATCTTCAAAAGCCGAATAAATTATGTTTAAACTAATAAAGCAGCGATAAGATAAACGAGAAAGATTAAGTTTTTTCGATAAATTATTTGTAGCTGATTGATAATCGAACTCCGACCCTTAAAGTAAATGTCTAAACACTGAGGTATCTTCACAATTTAAAGTTATATATTATATTAAGAACTATCTGTTCCTTCCCGCCATCGTCCGTGTGTTTTTTGATATATAACCATAGTAATAAAAAAGTACTGTTGTATAAAATGTAGTTATCTAATGTTTCAGTATTTTTAACCTTATATTTTTTGTAAATATATTACATTGTATGTATATGCAATAATTCTAAGAAGCATCAAAATATACTCGATTTTAATTATTAGTATGTTTGAATAAAATTGTAATACAATAAAACAACTTCACTTACATTAGATATCTTTCCCTACAATGTAACGTTATTACTACAATCCAATTTAATAATCAATGTACTTAACACCACACTGATAGACGTTTTAAAACCGTCACAAATAGGTAGGCTGAACAAATGAAAAGGCAGTAGCTACCTCATCTGACATTACAATCCGAATTATTTATGATGAATAATGGGTTTAAAAAATTTCAAATGACTATTTTTTTCTCTTACTATATCTCGCTGTATAAATCTTTGGAAATGAAAGTTAAGACAGATTATTTTGCAATTTAAAAACACAATTTATTAAAGCTTACAAGACCAAAAAGAAATGTTAAAGATATTCATATTTTCAAACCCGAACCCAATACTCGTAAAAATTTAGGAAATGGGATCAAAATTCACGAGCATTCTCTCAGACCTTATCAACTTATAAAAAAAGGATCTTTCATTATCAGTTAGTAAATTTCTTACTAATTTGTGGAATTTTCAACATGTTCACATAGTAGTAATTTGTACATAACACTTATTGAAAATTGGAAAAACTGTTTCAATGTTACTGATAACACTAATATAGTCAAAGTATTTCAAAACCTCTCCTATCTCTTCCTCAGCCTTATTAGCTGTGAGTTACTGGACGTGGCTAGCACCGGTAATATTTTAGAACTATACACAATCACAACTACAGTTACAAATCACACAAATATTTATCAAAGCTAATAATTATCGAAGTCATAGTACCTACTTCTTACCAGTTATGTAAAAAAGAAATTTCATATATTATTTAAAGAAAGGTAAAACAATACAGGGTGTTGCGAAGTTCTAACCCCTTCCCGACGGTCCGAACATATGATACGATATTAAGGTTTTGAAGCGTAGGTGGATAATACAGATTATAGGTTCGACTTTCATAATAGAATTTCCTCACAGAAGCCGTATTATGTACACATCATATATTGGTAATTAATAGGATTGGTGTAATTACATAGCGTTTATATTACTGGTGGAACACCTAATTTGAAAAGTGAAATCCGATAATGGGTAAAAATAAGCCTTCCTGGTTTTTTTTAACCTTACTGGTACAGACAAATATATATTAGATACTTCTTTTTACCGATGTGGTTGAAAGTCATCCTATCTCTTTACATCACGAAGGGAAAAGATGTATTTATTAAATCATTGAATGTATTTAGATATAATAACAAAAATAATAAAATATTTTTTTTATAAATTAGAACATAATTTTCTTATAAATTATTAATTTTTATTTTTTATTTTATTTATAAATCAATACAGCATTTAGTTCCATAAAAATTAGTAATGTGTGACGTGAGTTCACGATAACAAGAATATATTTAATCAGTTTCTTTTATCAGCTTTGTTTTTAAACAAATAGCTTCCTAATAAAGACACCACTTGATGCTACTTGTATTTGAAATTTCGAGACGCACAATATTGCAAATAAAGCCAACTACAATTATTAGCTGCGCCATATTGCAAGATAAATATCGTTCCCACGATAATACACATTATTAAACAGTTAAAACAATCGATCATAATGAGCAACGGTGATCAATATATGATCATTGAATAGCGGTCTAAACCGCGAGTGGCTTGTAACACTATACGTAGGTTAGAATTACCGACCACGCAACAGTGGCGACCTCTGGCCAATCGCCGCCGCGACTGTTTACCGAAGTATACGCCACGATAATATCATATAAGTTATTTGTCTAACTTTCACAAACCAGTAAGGTCAATTTATAATAAATATTTAAACTGACAACACTAGTATCTATCTAAAATATGTAATGATAATACGATACGATTGATAATACGCACAAAATAAATAACGATCGTACGAACTTCGATTTAAAGCCTGAACTTTATATTCCCTTCGACATATGAGTAAAGATGAACATTAACCTCATAAAACGACAATAGTCGATAGTCACTAATCACTTAGTTTTGGCTAGGGATCGCAGTCGATCTTAAAATACGTCGGAGGGCCCTGCTGCCTTGTGGTATTCTACATATACACAGGTCTTTTACTTCAAATTCGTACTGTTGCAAATGAAATTCGAACGTAGTATACAAAAATATCAAAGTATGGACACGTCTGAATTTGATATGCAAAAGGCCGAATTTGATTTGCAAATTTCTAAATTTAAATTATAAACTTTTGAATTACTCTTAAGTATCTAATTCCGTATACTTTTGCAAAATTACAGGAAGTCCAGCAGTCGCACAAAATACAATTCAAGCATTAGGTCCGTTTTGAATCCATCTTATAACTTAGATGTACTCTAACTGCATCAACACTTTAACGTTCCTTAATATTGAAATAACTTTACAAGAAAACGATTAAGTAAGTTAGGTAGTAGGAAGTTGATTGTGCCATAAATAATTGGAACTCGTAAGTGTCTTTCAAAAATTCTTTAGCAATGAAAAAACAACTCTTGCTAATGATATTCAAATTGGTTAAGCAATAAAAAAAATTCTGTCTTTTTTCAACACACATCACACCATCTCTTCGATAATATTAATGTATTACATGCTATTTACATCATTTACAAGTGATACTCATAAAATACTTTTTACTTTTCAAACAAATTAATTCTTAAGACTTATATAACTTAAGTAGTGATGTATTCCATCATAAAAGCAAATAAAATTAAAATAACACAAAGGAACTGCAATAAATTTGAAGACTTGATTATATTTGATTGCAATTATTTTTTAGTTTGTCTCATCGTAACATTCACAGTGGGTTTGCGAGGTGGTCGAACCTTTTGCACATTTGACAAAATTATTAATAGAAGAATAAGACTAGTGACGAGAGAAAACACACGACTAGAGAACCTACTCTTTTGTGTTAGAATCAAAAGTAATCAAATACCGTTCATTCCCTATTTTTCAGGTGGACTTCTTTAATATTTTTTTTCTTACTTCTTTTGAACATGGACAGCGCCGAAATTTATCATATTATTTACAGTCTCATTTTACATAAAAGATCATTTATTATATAAGACAGTACTGTCATTAGAAAATTTATTATGCGATTATTTGTCGATAGTGTTTTAGAAGTACCTATTGTAACTAATACAAGTTAGTCCAGGCAAACGATAATTTTTATATTCAACACATTTAAATATTTTAAAGAAAATGTAACTAATTTTTAGAATCAGAAGGAAGTTAGGCAATTTGTTTTCAGTAAAAATTAAAAGTTGTAACATAAAATTAAAATAAACAAGTTTCCAGAAATTCGTAAGAAGTGAAATGTGTTCAGTTCATTATTCATATTTTTATTATATTCAATATGATATGATGAATAAAATAAACTGATTACGCTTTTAATTGGTTGGTTATTAATGTTGAAAAACTTACTGAGAAGCGTATAGGAATTTACACTGATTATTTGTTGTAATTTCATGTTTCGACGAAAGATAATTTTGAGAACAATCCTTATCAAACCGGGTCCCCTTACTTTTAAACGGACTTGTTGCCAACTCGAGCACTTTCTATTTGTACATGTAAAAGTTAACCCAGATTGATATTTAATTTCAACTGTAGTATAGGTACTATTGAACAGCAAGTAGGTACAACAGTTCACTCGATACCGGCCATGAAGTTGATGATTGATTATTTTTTGATAGATTTGAAAAATGTTTTTGTTTTTGAACTATTAGCTACTAAACGTAACAACGAATAGGCCTTTTGCCTAACACAATCCGCGCCTTAGGTACCTAAACGATTTTATGTTTATAAAAAATGGACTAAACGGACTATTCAAAGTTCACTTCTAATGTGTTTTAAAGTGAAAGTCTGTTAGGTAATCATTGAGCCTAGGGTTAATTTAACTATAGAAAGTAGCTTGTGGTAAATTAAGTACGGAACCTCGTGCGGCGGGTACTTTTTGCTGCCTAATCTAGCGGAGCGTAATAACCACGACCACTCTGACAAGAGTGAAGCGACAAAGAAGAAAAAAATATTTTTATGGGTAATAAATAGCTGAATCTTAAAGTGTTAAGACTACAAGACAAAAAATATGATATCAAAATCCTAATTAGGAACTGTTCTTAAAATAGTCTCGTACAAAGAACTAGTTTAAATAAAATATAAAATGTACATATATAATATGATACGACTAAATAAGAAGCGTAAGAATAACAATGTGTCGTGTGTTAAATGAACGAGATCCTTTGGATGAAAAGACTTCTTTAATACAATATCATAAGCGACCAGTATTATGAACAGATACATTATGCAACGGTTTTTAATATACTGTATCTCATTTCAGAAGTAACAAAGAGGTTACTGTTTACGATTATAAATGTAAAATTTCGGATGTGGTATATGTTATCAGTTTGTTTTACTTGTTACTATTTCATGACAGTAAATTATTTAGATAATCAGCTTTTACTTAAGAGTACCTCCTATGATATTCAAATGTTACTTTAACTTTGTTTAAAAATGTTGCTCTACCACCAAAACAGTGATAAACATTACATTTCATATATCCTCTTTTCTTCTAACTACTAAGATTAAGTTATACTACAAAACATTTGAAGAGTTATGTTTGATGTAATATAATGCTTTAAATTGAACACTACGACAAAAAATTTACAGTTATATCACGTTCCATCCCACGACTATTAGTGCATGCGTTGTCAAACTTTAGTCGCCGCAAAAAATGTTGACAGCAGATTAATATACGATATACGATGGAAATTAATTTTTTTCAACCCTATCAGATCACCTGAACCACAATATTTTTTTTATTTTATAAGACTATTTTACTAAATGTTAAGAATCAGACAAATTGAAAAATTTATTTTTGAAATTTCTTCGATGTACTTGTATAACATTAAATGTACAAGATGAACAAAAATCTAATTTTAATTTTTGTCGTCTCATCCCAATGCGAATTTATTCTCAAATAAAAATAGGACATAGTTCTACGTAGACCTGGAGCAAGGTGGTATGTATAATTGTTTTCGATATATTTTTTTCATACAGAGGAATATACGTGGTAAATTAAAAATATTTTGTTGGCCAATGTTGAGCTTGCAGCTGGGACTCCATCATTGAGTTACCACTCAGTTTACAGAACAAATATGGGGTGTACATAAATGTGTATTTTGAAATGTGAGACATAAATCACAATGTAACGCAGATTTGACAAAATAATGTGTGACGCAGATGTGACAGAATAATGTGCACTAATTCGAATGATAAAACAAAAGGCAAACTTGAGATTTCTTTTAAAAATAAATTAATCTGGAAATAAATCTAATGGAGTTTGTACATATCTATATTTATATACTTTTATTAAAATATTCTCAACTAGAAATTTATTAATAAAAGATAGTTCCTAATACAACTCTGTAAATTCAACCTTATGTTTAAAGTCATTAATATATAATTTAATGCTCTATGCAATTATACTCAAATAAATTATTAAAACAACCACATTCCATTAAAGGTGATTAAAACATAATTAAAATTTACAATGTGGATTTAATAATGAGCTGTAAGAAAACTTGTAAATGATTAAATAATAATGATATTATTGAAATGGACATTATTGCAATGTTAATTAATATGCAATAATCTTTAGTTTTTTTGTTTGTAAACGTAATTATTTCTCGTTGCAATGCAATTACATAACAATTATTAAAATTAAATTATTTCCGTTCCCTTCAGTTTAAGAGTCATGATTTATATGCTAAAAAACTCTCATCACCATTTGTCCCTAATGAAGAAAATTGAAATTGGTTCTAACAATTTTTTATCGCTTATTAACAAAAACAAATCGTATAGATGTAATTCACTGTAGACACACCAATAGATGTAGTTCACTGTATTGAAAATAATATAAATAGTAATAAGAACATAATAATTAAACGGAAACCAAATATATCTAACTCGCCTCTTAATATAATTGGGATAGTCAAATAATTGAGTCTGCGTTGCACCGATCGCGTATAACTTTTACTATAGATAATTAACTATATAATTGGATTAATAATTGTAATTTTTAATGTTCATCTTAAAAATTAAACGTCAGGGGCTGAGAATGAATCGACCTACGTCTCAACGCTCGGTTTCTGAAAGGCAGATCAACGGGAAAATTACCTAGAGAGCCTTCAAATGTCATTTGATTTACTAGAAGCGAGTACAAATATTCGGTAGTACAAAATTTCTATTAAGACAATTCATATACATAGAAAGGTCATGAGAAAAATATGCTATAAAGTGGAAGTTAAAAGTCAAGGCTCTCTCGAGAACTAGTTTGAATATCAAACTATTCGATAATATTATTATTTTTTTAAACAAACCAAATATTAATTCTTTTATTCCTCTAGTGTTACAAGAGGAGATAAAATTAGATTGATATTATTGTGAGATGAATGAAATGCACTCCTTCGCACATGTTTGTATAATAAGTTAGAGATTATGTTAATCCTGGATAAGATATCGCTTCAAACAATTTAATATTTAATATCTTAGAAATATCAAGATGAGCATTTGAGATAGTAATACGTAGGTATGTTAGGTTACCAAAAACAATGCGACGGATGGCTTTAGTATTTTAAACTACTACGATGGGGAAAGCTTAATCAAGATACCCTGCTTCTGGTGGAAAAACAGGGTTATGTGAGGTTTTACTCACTAAAACCTCCACGGTGGCCATGAAGTGTGATGGGATGGGGGCACCGGGATCTACAGTGGAACGCACCAATGCCGTCTGCACTGAGCTTGCAAACTACCGTATCCTATATGTGTATTAAAAAACGTAGCAGACCGGTTCCTATCGTTACCTCTAGGCAAATAGCAACTCATAACGTTATCCCTGTTATTTAGGTAGTTTTACCTGAGTTTAGCTTTGAGCAGTTTAAGAAACGAAAATGTATATACGTACGTACATTCATACATACATAATTTGTCACAGATACCGCCATCGTAAGAAACAATATGTAATGGATAAATTCCAATGAAAAATTAGTGGTCAAATGTAATTTTTCGACTGAACTATAAATATGTTCTACGTAAAAGTTAAATGACTGCCATTATCAAATGTTTTAAATATTTTAAAGTATTTTATACAAAACTTAGTGTTTGTGTCCGGCCGTCTGGTGATATTAAATATCATATAATAAGAAACGTCAACTTCATTAATACAAGATATAGTAGCCTAGACTTCTATGTCTATAGATAAAATGGATCAATAATAAAGTTAGAAACAAACAAATCATCGAATATTCAAAAGGTGAAACTCAAAAAGTGTGGACAAATGTATCTGAAATAGCCATTAAAATATTTTCTCCGGTTCAACAGGTTTAATTCAACCGGTTAACCGAAGACCGTTGTTATAGGAGGATTACGATTCACACAGAAAAAAACTATTAGACAACCATAAATAGGCTGTTAAAAAACGAACCTGAGAATGTTTGACCGGCTAGTTGGCGTGGTTAGTAAGATACTAGCATTCCCAACGCAGGTTGTGGGTTTGATTCCCACCCAGGATAGACATTTATGTACTCTGTACTCTGGGTTTAATCTATTTAAGTATGTTTTTACAAAAAAAGTAGTAATAAGTAGAATGTAGCAATTATCTGGTTTTCATAGTACAAGGTCTGCTCAGTCCGTATGTTAATAATGTCCCAGAATATTATTATTATGAGGTCGTGAAAATGTTATGGAACTGATTTAATGTATATATTAGGTATAAAAATTAAATTAGAGTTGTTTTGTTGAAATGTTTTGACTAAAACTTATGTATGACTTATAGGTATATATGCTTTTATACCTTTATCTATATCACTTATAAAAGTATACATATAAATAATATATTAGTGATTTGTATATATTTTTTCACTCTCATAGTTTTCAACTAGAAAAATACATAAATGTATGCGTAAAATACGCAGTAGTATGTTAATGTGTTTTTTATATTTATTGTTATTTGGCTTTTCAATTGTATCTGTTTTTATTTCCTACTGGATTTATTGTTACTGATATATACACTA
Organism: Papilio glaucus; assembly: GCA_000931545.1. NCBI lineage: Eukaryota > Metazoa > Arthropoda > Insecta > Lepidoptera > Papilionidae > Papilio > Papilio glaucus. Next base: position 252,521 of record JWHW01057405.1, read on the forward strand.
GATTTAAAACCACGATTAACACATATTTTATAGTTAAAGTGAGATATTGAATAAAAATAAATTCGTTTATCAGAAATGGCACATATAACAAGAGTTGGTCTTGTTCATGTTTTTATAAGAAAATAGAATTAAAGCTATATTTACTGTATGGTTAGTAATTTACAAACCATATGAAACATGAAAACAATGTTTATGCAAACGGTTACAAAGGGTAAGAGAATTAAGGCAGGTTGTAATACCCGCGATCTAGAGGGTTAAACAGAAAATAAAGAATTCTATATAGTAAAGCTCTAACATATTTTTCTGCTCCTAACGATAAGGAGATACCTTAACTGTTTACTTAATAGGTTACTTTGTTTGTAGCTCCAAAGATATCACTTGTATTGTAGTAAACTAGATATTCGAAAACTTATTTAAGATCCGAATTTTTATTTTATTATTAAAGCAATAAGAGTACTTAAATGCTTGTGAAAAAGTTTTTGTTAAATTTTACCATGTATGTATAAATTATAAAAACTTTACCTATCTACATATGACAGTAACTACGTATATGTAATGTAAACATTACGCCGTTTAAAATAAAAGCGAGTATATATTGTTCAAAATAATTAAAAAGAACTTTAAAACACTGGCCCGAAACGCAAGGCGTTGTAACTTCATGTCATCACGAGCAGGCAAACTAACGGCGTGTACTCACGAAGGGCATCGCGTCGCGGCGTCTGCTAAACTACCGTGAAACAAAACGTACAGGGAACAAGAGCGACGTCTCGGCGCTGAAGCCGCAGCACTCGCACACCGTGAGGTAGCACTCGTCGGCGCTCTCCTCGAAGGTCATAGCGCGCGCGTCGCACGGCCAGCGCGCGCCCACTGACCGCTAGCACTCACCGGTCCCGCGCCGTTGCCGGCCTTGCTCTCCGGCTCGATGAGGTCTCCGTACGCTGGCATCGTGTCCGCGGACCCCTCCTCTTC